>VUQS01069272.1:0-17123 GCA_015108495.1 Heterochromis multidens
GGGTGGGCCATTTATATGGATACACCGTAATATCACCAACCATTCCCATGTTATTACGGTGTATCCATATAAATGGCCCACCCTGTACTTGTGTGATCAATTAGTGATCAAAAGGGAGGAGTGTAATGGAATATTTTAAGATTCCGCTCTTCTCTGTGCCAAGCTGACCTGGCTGAATGGAAGGCTCGCTTTTACGCTTAGCTCTCTCTTCACCACGACAGACCAGTACAGCATCCGCATCACATTAGCCGTGGCTCCAATCCGTCTTTCGATCTCCCTCTCCCCTCACTCATGAACAAGACCCCGAGATACTTAAACTCCTCCATTTGGGGCAGCAACTCGTCCCTGACCTGGAGTGGGCATTCCAACCTTTTCCAGCCGAGGACCATGACCTCAGACTTGGAGGTGCTAACTCTCACTGCCGCCACTTCACACTCGGCTGCAAACCACTCCAGTGCAAGCTGGAGGCCACCACCTGATGAATCCAACAGAACTACATCCTCTGCAAAAAGCCTTCCACCACTTGGCTCCACCTAGAGATTCTGTCCATAAAAACTGTGAATAGAATTGGTGACAAAGGGCAGCCCTGGCAGAGTCCAACACCCACTAGAAATGAGTCCGACTTACTGCCGGCAATGCGGACCAAGCTCTTGCAACGGTTGTATAGGGACCGAATGGCTTGCAGCAACAGGCCAGACACATCATACTCCCAAAGCACCTCCCACAGGATACTCCAAAGGACGCGGTTGAATGCCTTCTCCAAGTCCACAAAACACATGTAGACTGGTTGGGCAAACTCCTACACACCCTCAAATATTCTCGAGAGGACAAAGAGCTAGTCCACTGTTCCACGACCGGGACGAAAACCACATTACACCTCCTGTATCTGAGGATTGATTAACAGACGAACTCTCTCCACCAAGGAGTTGTTTAACTACCTCAGTGACCTCGCCCCTAGTGATGGGCAAGTCGTCCCCCTTGTCCCCAGACTCTACTTCCTCTACAGAAGACCTGTGAGTGGGACTAAGGAGGTCCTCAAAGTATTCCTTCTACCGCCCAACTATATCCTCAGTTGAGGTCAGCAGCACCCCTCCCCCACTATAAACTGTGTGAGTAGAGCACTGCTTTCCCCTCCTGAGTCACCTGATGGTTTGCCACCTGATCCAACTCACCACCAGGTGGTGATCAGTTGACAGCTCAGCTCCTCTCTTCACCCGAGTGTTCACCCAGTGAACATATGGCCGCAATCTGATGATATGATTACAAAATCGACCTGCGACCTAGGGTGTCCTGGTGCCAGGTGCACTTGTGGATATCCTTATGTTTGAACATGGTGTTCGCTATGGACAAACTGTGATTTGCACAGAAGTCAGATAACAGAACACCATTCAGGTTTAGCTCAGGCAGGCCGTTCCTCCCAATCATGCCCCTCCAGGTGTCACTGTGGTTGCCCATGTGAGCGTTGAAGTCTCCCAGTAGGACGACGGTGTCACCAGATGGAGTACCCTCATGGACCCCACCAAGTGACTCCAAGAAGGCTGGGTACTCTGAACTGTTGTTCGGCGCATAAGTGCAAACGAGAGTCAGGACCCATTCCCCAACCCGAAGGTGCAGGGAAGCAATGCTCTCGTCCACTTGGAAAAACCCCAAAGTACAGGCAGCAAGCTGAGGGGATACAAGAATACCGACCCCTGCCCACCACATCTCACTGAGGGCAACTCCAGACTGGAACAGAGTCCAGCTCCTCTCTAGGAAACTGGTTCCAGAGCCCAAGCTGTGCATTGAGATGAGCCCGGCTGTATCTAGCCGGTATCTCTCAACCTCACGCACTAGCTCAGGCTCCTTCCCCAGCAGAGAGGTGATGTTCCATGTCCCAGTGGCCAGCCTCGATAGCCGAGATCGGACCGCCAGGGCCTCTGCTCCTGACTGCTGCCCGACACACATCGCACCAGACCCCTACGGCACCTCCTGTGGGTGTCAGGCCTACAGGAGGGTGGGCCCACGTCATGTCTTCGGGCTGCGCCCAGTTGCATCCCATGGGCTAAGGCTCAACCACCAGACGTTCTCCCTCGAGCTCCCTCCCAAGGCGTGACTCCAGGGTGGGGCCCTGGCAACCCTATCCCAGGCATGGTACACTGGTCTCGTGTTTTGTTGCCTTTCATAGGGGTCGACTAAATCGCTCTTTATCTGGCACCTCACCCAGAACCAATTTGCCTTGGGAGACCCTACAAGGGTCAAAAGCAAAAGCAAATCCCCGCGACAACATAGCCCCTGGGATCACTGGGACACACAAACCCCTCCACAAAGAGAACCTGTTTGTGTGAAAATCAGTTTATTTCAGATTTCCATAACAGTCACGAAGAATTAAGGCAGTTCTAGAAAGCAAAAGGGGTCCAACCCAGCAAGTAGCAAGGTGTATTTTACCTAATAAAGTGTCTGCTGAGTGTAGATTAAATACATCAGCAAGGTGAATATAAATAAGCAAAAAGGGCAACTTGTAAGAAACTGAAGGTCTCTGATGGCTGATGGTATTATCCAACAAACAAAGACCACATAAACAAGCCAGAGGCTGTCTCAAGAAATTTTTTTTTAAATTTCTGGACAGATGAGATCAAAAAAACATTTTATTTAGAGTAACGTGGTTGTGGCGGTGGTGTGGTTTGCGGCTCAACTGTAGGGGAGGGCTGGAGCAGTGGGTTCAGGGCGTGGCGTCAGGGAAGGCTGGTCAGCACAGCCGTAGCTCATCATGTAATCATGTCTCCCCTATATTAGCAGGACGCCGGGACCTGATTGGAGAGCTGAATGGGAGCTGAGCTGGAGGCATGCAGCTGGAAAGCTATGTAAAAACACATTGTAAATAAATAAACGAAACAAGCACGTCAAACCTGCCTGTCTGGGTCCTTCCTATTACAGTGGTATTCTGCATTGAGATTTTAGCATATAACTAACACTGTCTTGTATAACAGTACTCCTTTCAGTACCTTCAGAATCCTCAGGAAAAGAAACCAAGAAGCAGAGGAAAATGGATGGATAATGTTGTTAGATGTTTTTTATATGTAAAACTATTCTGTAAGCTTGTGTTTAGTACTGCAGTTGTTACAGCCATCATTGCTATGGGATTAGCTATAGGAATGCTTGTAACTCTATTCACTTTGTTGCTGTCCCCTTTTCTAATGCTGTCCATTCACTAATGTATCCATAGTCCTCAAACTGTCCCTCTTTTACCATGTGAACTGTCAAGCATCAGCACACACTTATAAAATGTTTTTTTATTTTTTATTTTCTTTCCAAATGCAAAAACCTGACAACAGTTGTCTGGATTAGTTTTCCCCAAATTAAAACTGCTGTTTACCCTTCACACAAGCTCATTTTGTTACTACAAAATACACATTAAACATGACAATAGGTACATTTTAACACTTTTTTATCGGTTGTTCTTTAGTGTAAAATGTTTGAATCAAAATTAAATCAAATACAATATGATTTAAACACGTTTTATTTAGCACTTTGTTAAATCCCATGACATTGCTATGTAGGAATGTAATCATAAAGGGCAAAGCAGTTACATGTGCTGCTTATACTTTGTGCATTGCATGCAAAGTTGGGTTCCCAGGGGCAACGCCGCAGCCAGGTGGTATCCCACACTGTTTGCTGGGAAGGATCTGGAATCAGGCTGTTTGCTTTCTGGGGCCTGTTGTCTTTCCAGCAAAAACATTCCCGCCATGGGGGCAAGCAGAGCATGCTGAGGGGGCAGCAGTTTAGACCAAGCAGGACGGATACAGAGCATCCAGCATCCTGGATACTCGCTGCTGCTAAACCTCATCCATGGAGACCCATCGTGGGATTAACAGAGCTCTCAAGGCTCAACTTCTACACCACTTCTGTCTAGCCCTGTCCTATTACATGTGTGGCTTGAGCTGGTTTTATACATACTTTAATATTGAGTTCATTTTATCTTTATTTGAAGCAGTAGAAAGAAAAAGAGTACATGAAACATAGAATATAAGTGCCATTTTTATAATCTGAAAAAAAAAATCATTACTGTGACTACATGTTCTTTTACGCAATGATTACAGTTTTCTTTAACAGAGATTGTGTGTGTCTAACCACTTTTAGACTCCTGCATAAGTGCCATTGTAGAAGAAAGGCTTGTCTGTCACACAGTGACCTATGACCTCAGATGTCCATCTCTGGATCTTGGGCTTGCTGTCTTGGCCCGGCCGGACAATGATGGTGCTTCTGGATGCCAAAGAAGGGTCTTCATTGAAGAAGTTGAAGGGTCTAAGAAAGAAGCCCACTGCATTGCCTGGAGTTGCAGTGTTGGGGATGTCCTCTGAGTGAGGCACATGTAGGAAGCCCACTGTCACCCAGGCTACCAGGTCCTGTATGCAGAAGAGTAAACATTACCTTGGAATTTTTACTATAAACACAGATTAGGTGGTTTTTATCTACTTAAAAGTCCAAACAAAAGAAAATGCCAGCATTCTTGAGTTACCATGATGACGAGACCTGATGAATAGATTCTTTTGGGAAGAGCAAAGTTAAACTCATGATGTAAACTCATGGAAGGACACTGTCCATTAGTGAATTGTGATTGCTTCCATAGGTACTCTTTGAAACTAGTAAAAAACAGGATCTATATTATATTTTGAGATAGGTGATTGTATTGCTTAAGCTACTGGAACATGCTGAAGTTGTTAGCAAGCACTGAGATGACCTGTGTTTGTCTTAAAAAATAGATTTAAACAATGTTATTAATCAGTTTGAAAACACGTGTTGGATTTCTCTGCGGAATATCATTCAGGTTGCTGGGGAATACGTTTATTTACTTTCTTTCTATGAGAAAGCTGTCAGTCTTTACTTTAATAAGCGCCGTGTTGTAACCTCATGTTCATGCTAGAAGCACATTGTGGAAATGTGGGACATACATACATAAGGTATACATGTATTAAGGTTTGCTACTTTACCTGGTTGACTATGTCCTCGTTGTTGCGGATGTAGTCCTCAAAGGACACAGCGGGTTCCCATGGGTCATTCTGGGTGTATATACTGCTGCTGGTAGCTTCACTATCCTTATGACGTGTCACAGCCAGAGGATATCTAGAGGGAAACATTTCACCAGGAAAGATGTGTTTTATATGTCATTCTGACAAATGACAGGCAAAGAAATCATGCCAAGTATAAACACTTCAGCCAGTTATTCATTCCAAAAGTGACAAGCCTCACACTCTTGGATTTTATATGCTACCAAATTAACTGTCTGTTACATAAATAGAAGTCACAAACTCACATAGTACTATGTGATAAAGCATGTGCAGCCTTGTGTTGTGAGGTTCATACTTACTTGTATGAACTTGTAGTAAAATCTGCAACACTGGAAAGTTTTTATAGTTGCATCTTAAAGGACCACAGATAGATGTGGAGAAATTTACTTTGGATTTGGAGGTATCATACAGGGATCCCAAAAAGCTGAATCTGTTCATCTGGACGTAGCGTTTTCAATGGGAGAAACATTTTGTTACCTCTGGTGACTTCTTCAGTCTCAGCTGACTGCAGGCTTCCCCAACCTTATAAACAGTACATATGCATAATGACCGAAACTAGCACCATTGACTAACAATGGGACATGAGGGATTTTCACCAGGAGGAGAGGCAGAAGGGAGATACCCGGGGGTACTTTTCTCACTAGCGACACAAACAGGAAGAGCGAAAGCACCAAATCAGCCTTCTGACAGCAATGATGCCTGGGCACAAGTATCTGCTGAGGTTCTGACTGTCATGACTGAAGCTATGGCTGTCTCTCCAAATCCTCTCCAGCTGACATCATTTTTGAGGGAGTCTTTTTACACTTGGACTACTCTAAAGCCACATTCATAAATGAAAAACACATTCAGCATCATGCAAAGACTGGTGCTTGGCTTGGGACACAAAAGAACAAACTTCCAAACTGCAAACTTTTAGCTTTAGACGTTTTCAGAGGTAGAATGTAACCAAATGTCTGCACACAGTCTCTTGAAATACTTTTAAAACCAGCACACGTGAAACTAAATTGTACCTTGGGACTTTTTATATGTAAACAAAATGCTAGCCTGTGCAGATAAAATGTATTTTCAGCCCTTTGGGCCTTGTCTACAAATTATGTTACCAAAAAATGTCATACTTAACTGCCATAATGTCCTTCTACTTATGTGTTCACTGGTGTAAACAACACTTTCAGATAAGCAGTGTCAGGTGTTTTAGACAGGAGAAAAAATATGCCTATAACTGTACTTTGAACTGTGTTTTTACCATGATTTATTATATGTAACTCTTGTTACACATAACTATATATGTGACTACTTTAGGAGAATGGAACCTGTTTTTTTTTTCATTTATCTGGATGGATTTCTGAAGCAGGTCACACAAGTAGCACTTGCTTTTTGAAAGCTATCAGTTTGCATAGTTTTGCAATTGAATGAGCCTCCTGTTCAAATAAATACAACTAAGAAATCATATGTTCCAGGAACTTTCATATTACTAAAGTGTAAGTATAATACACTAAAAAATCCCTATTCCACTTTACTTGTGTGTGTTTTGTTTTTTTTTTCAGGGTAATTGGTTTGCATGCTTTTTCTAGGTAAGATTAACTAATATGAATTTACAGTGATAGGTGTGAATATGTTACCTACCTACATCATATTGTTTTGAGCAACACAAGGAAAAAACACTATTACCTCGACCAGCTGATGCCATTTTCCTCTCTCCAGCCTCTTGGGAGGACACTGTGTGCATGTGAGTTAAACTGAATCCGGTAGCCCTTCTGGTGGCCCCATTTATTTTTCTTATTGGGGTTGTAGAAGTGCACATAGCGGGGAAACTTTTTGCCAAAGCGGAAGGCGGCAGATCGCTCGGTCTTGTGCTCTGTCCAGTGGAGTTTGGACTGGACGATGAAATGATTTGGGCTCCATGGATTTGTGAAGTTCACAAACTTCAGATCCAGAGTCTCAAAGCTGTTTTCTCGACCTATAGTGGAGTGAAGGAAAAGAGCTGTCAGGAGAACCTAGATATCAAGCAGTCAAATGTTGATTTTGGATGAAAAATCTCCTTTGTTCATTCCTTTAACAGAGAACAAGGAGTCAGAGATGACAGTTATTAGAAGTGACAGATGCTTTTTACAAGATATTGTTAGTTATTGACTTCAACATGTCACAAAGCCTTGATCAAACTTAAGTGCAAACAGGTATTTCCTTTATAACTGGGTAAAGTCCATAAAACCTATTTACCTGGCATGGCATCTGTAAAAGGCTTGGTCATAGCTAAGAGACACGTGCCTTTTTGTCAATACCAATGAGGTGAGACCACAGTGTGTATTGTGCGTGTTAGAATACTAACTTCTGACATTATGAAGCCAAACAAGTTTGGATGTCTCTTGGAAACTTCCCAAAGAGACTTGTTCCCTTAATTATCTATTTTTTTTCAGTTTTCTTTATTTGAAACATTAGTATTAGGGGTTTGGAAGCAAAGGAGATTGTGTTTATGGTGTATAAATTAAGGAAACATCACAATTAAAATTAAAAAAAAAGTGGGTCTATCACATGATCCAAACTCTTGTCTCCTACATTAAAGTCTGACCTATTTTTTTTTATTTCTGCCTATTTTTGAAGTACAGACATTTGCAGGTTAGCAAAAGTTAAAATGGACTGGAAAAACTATGTGACTGTACTATATAACTCACCATCAATATCCAGGTCCACTTTGTAATGGATGAGGTGTGTGTGCAGGTTACCCAGCACATAGTTGTACACCTTTGAACCATAGTGAAGGCCGTTAGGCGTAAAGAAAGTGGCGTGGATGTATCCAGTAGCACTGACCTTTACCTCCACCACCCCATTTGGGTAGAAGAGGAAGTCCCAGATATAATCATAGTTGTAAACTGTTGAGGTTGTCCGCAACACCAGAACAGTGTTTTCCAGCCCTCCAAAGAAATTGTAGCCCCCCTGAAAGTCTGAATTAAAATGTCTTCTCAGAGGCATACCTGTTGTCATCTCAAAAATACAGAGAGCTTTCTTGTGGCGCACAGGCTTGTCTGTATCAAAGTGGTGGTAAAGGTCAATAAAAGTGGCAATTTCTGGACAGTCAATTCCAGGTGCCAGCTCAAAAGTTGAGGTGCCCATTGCCCAACCTGCGTCAATGTACTTTGTTTGCATGGCCGCAGGAGTATCACCAGCATAGAAGGCAATAGCTTCTTGGAGGCTGATCTCATAGGCAATTCTTTCTCCATTGAAACGGAGATCAAAGACTTGAAGTCCAGCTGATGAGCGGACTCGATATGCAAAAGACCATCCAGCATACTCAACAAAGTTGCGGTCAATGTGATAGCGATGCCCCTGAGGCTCAACAAGCTTTGGCCCATGGATATTAGTGGGAGTGTTGCTCTGACCTCGAGGTATGTAGGTAGAGTAAAGGTCATCATCATCGTGATCAGGCAGTTTGACCTTTTCCACTTCTCCTGATTCATACTTTTCTACCAGTTCCTCAACACTGTCAAAATACATGCTGTTGTACCAGACCTTTTCAACAGTCCACTTTTCTGGATTCAGGTCCCGGTGGTTGATCAGTACCTCAAATCCAATTGGGTGGATGAAATAACCTTCCACAAACTTCTGCAACATGATCCAGGTTCTCCTCTCCCCTGGATCCAGCCCACGGGGAGCTATGTCTGAGAATGTCAGGCAGCGGTTAGAGCAGTTAGTATAAGAAAACCCTCCTGTGGTCTCAAACAGGAGTTTGTGAGCTTTAGTTGTGATCTTCTCAAGGATGTCATTAATATGGTCATACTCTACAGCAGTAATAGGTCTTGACTCAAACTGTACAGGTTTTGCCCCCTTGAAAGTCTTGACTTCGTGAGACTTTGGGGATGGCAGAGGACTGACAATATACTCAGTAATATTGGGCTTGGTCTGGTTTCCAAACTGGATAACTACACGAGCTTGGCGTGGGGGATTGGCATGTCCACGGTCCAGAGCTCTTAGGGCCTCATGCTTCTTGGGCAAATGAAGTTCCATAAGTAGGATACTGTTCTTGTTCAGAGACCTACTACGAGCATTAGTGAGCCCCATCTCTGAAATACCATGCAGGTAGGCCCGGACAGCTTTCATCTCATGTACTGTGAGGTCAGCAAACATGGGGGCACCATGATGAGCCCATTCTCTGGATCTGGAAGCAATACAACTAGTCAAGCAGACCAGCTGCAGCAGGTAGAGAAACTTCATGGCTATAAGGACAAGAATGTTATGGTGAGGTTCCATTAGAAATTTTACAGGTCTTGAGAATACAAGAAATCATGTATTCAGCAGCTTTATTTCTCCTTATCCAAATTCTATTAACTCTCATTATCCAAACTTTCTTCATGGCTTTTGTGGAAATTCACAATAAACTGAAAGATAAAGCAACAGTATAATACTACACTCTCCAACAAAATGCAAAGGAAACGGCTTTCTCACCTTGATTCCTCTTCTTCTTTTCACAGCTGGATAAGGTGGTTCTCCCTCATTCACGCAAACTGTGCCAGTCCCAGCTGCAACACACTCAGTATTGTCCCTCCTTCTCTTTGCCCTGCCTAGTTTATGCTGCACACAAACAGAAATTGCAGTGCTCTTTTAAAGGGCACTGACAAATCAGTGCTTATTTAAATATCAAAATTTCCATGAAGCCCTGAATGCTTGTTTGATTCAATTTTATAATTTGCTTACATATTGGAGTTTATGGAACAATGTGACAAATGATGCACTGACCGTGGAGTAGTTTCTTGCTTCCTTGGAAACCATTTGCAGCCTTGTATCAGGGACAAAGAAATAAATCACTTACAGTACCTGTAGTCCTCCTCCTGCTTCTGATGCTTCGTAAAACAAGGCTGTACAGTCCAGTCCTCCAGCTTCAGCAAATGATCGAATCAATGCACTGTTGCTTATCTTTAACCTCGGATTTTGCAGTGAGAGAGGCTGATTGGCCAACAGTGGGTTGTAAATGTGATGTAATTACTTGTCCTCTTTTTAGATAATGGATCCTCCAAAGGCAAGGCAAGTACCTTCCAATAATAAGGCAATTCATGGTGTTAAGAAACACGAGGAATGATCAAAAGACACAGAAAGGGAAACAAATAAATGGATTTTGTAGAGACTGAAAGAACATACAGTAACAAACAACATACAATGCAGAGCAAGACATGAATAATATTAAGTCTCTTGACCTTCATGAAGATTCTTGCAGCAGTGTTCTGAATTAACTGTAGCTGACTGATAATCTTTTTAGAGAGGCCTGCACACATGTCATTGCTAGAGATAAAGGAATTTCATGTTTTGTGAAATCCTGTTTAGACATGCAGTACATGCGTTAGAGAAGGACAGGCATTTCATCAGCCCTAAATAAATTTGCAGTATGACAGTGATACCAAACATATTCCAGTGCTACTGGAAGCCTTAAACATCCTTTTGATGAAACTAAATCACAGGCATGCAGAGAATTTAACAATGCATTGATGTTGAATGTTGTCCACTACTGGTACTTACTGCCTTTGTTAATTTTTTTATAACACTCACTTCACTTTACTGGCAGCTAAGTGACGTCAATGCAAGGAAGACAGCCTTGACAATTGGAAAATCCCTGGCTCCAATTTTGTTATAAGTAAAAGCTGTTCAGGGATTAATGTACATTGCTGTCGCATCACCCAGGGGAAAATGTGTACACTTAGTGGTGTAGTTTGCTCCGCCTTCCCCTCTTACTTTATAACATTGTAGACAATGGTTGTGATTGATGTTTTACAACTTGGAGTTCACTTATTGAGACAAGATGGACTTTGTCCTTTAACTTTCTCTCAAGTGACTGTCACTTTAGCTAGAGTGAAAAGTAAAAAAGTTTAAACACCTTTTGTTAAAATGCAAACTATTTGATTAACTGTTTCTTATGAGGGAGCATGTTTTATTTTTTTTTATTTCTTACACTTGTACATTATATCTAGATATTGAATGCTGTCCAACAATTTGGTTGTACTCATATCACTTTTTAGATATACTATCTTTTTAATGTTTGACTAAGATCCTTGGAAAGGTGCTATCAAAATAAACTAATTACAACTTACATTAAGTAAGTAAGTTTTCCGGCAAAATGAGAGATCATTTGATATCAGCAACAATCTTTAGTTGACTGTTGAATGTTATGCTGAATGCATGATTGTTTTTTGTTTTTTTGTTTTTTGTTTTTTTTGGTCACTTTAGCTGAACAATGAGTAGTGCCTTAGGCTTTGGTGTCAGTGTCAGTATCATTTCTAGATGTACCACTCCAATGTCCATACCTAAATGACCCAATGTGTTACTTAAAGTTATCTGCAGCACAATCTATGGCTTTGAACCACTTTAAACCACAGTCCTAAAATATCTTTTTATACCATCATTGTGTGTTGTGCAGGTTTCCTAATTACCTCTACCTGAAATGTAGATTGGCAGTTTACAGTCAGGAAAAAGTCACATATGTTGGCTTTTTTGCTATATTTGAACAACACCTGATTGCCTTTCAAGAAGACATAGTTAATATACTCAAAGGATACCAAAGGGAAAATTAGCTTTTTTAATAATTTATTTAACAATAATACCAATCTATTTAATATTCTTTTGTAAAGAAAGTAAGTGCACAATTTGTCCTAATAGTTACTATAATACTGCATCCTGTATCAGAAATATTTGAATAATTATGCATTATTCTCTGCCATGAACTTTGGCAGAACTTAATGACAGAATTTCATCCAGATCCTGTGAAGATGCTATGTTTCTTAAATAATAATTTTTTCAAAAGTTTGCCTTTCGCTGTGTAGTTATTGTCAGTCCTAGACAAACTGGAGATTGTTTGAAATCTATTCCAGATGGCCTTCAATACAATGGAATAATTGATTTCATCTTTTTCTTAAGAGCTTTGCAAATCTTGGCATTAAGACAATACACACTTTGACAGCACAGAGAATATCAGACTCCAGATACCAAAAGTTTAAATCAAATAGGTTCCAGCTGTTAGCCACGTTGTAGACTAATCCTGTTGCTCCCCCCATGTCTCTATCTCAACTTACCCTTCTTTCCATAAAAGATGATGAAATGAATGAATGAGCCCACTTTTTTTTCAGTCAAGACACACAATGTTTCCAGTGTAAAGAAGTCAATTTGACACACTGTTTTGCTTATGCCAGTAGCTTCTCCTCTTTTTCCTCTGAGCCCAGCTGTGGTAACAGCTGTGTTTGAGCCTCCTGGCTTAGGGTCAAAAGGTCATTCTTGGGATGGCAGTAATTCTAAAAACCTTCAGTTCCCATGTCTGTTGACACGCTTCATTGAATAAATGCCCCCATCATCCTTCTAGAAACGCCTCTCTTTATAAGATTAGGCTCTGACAAACATTTCTTTATTCTGTGTCAGAGCCTTCACCACCCCTGCTATCACATCACCTCCAGTGTCCTGAATGTTTGACGAGGCGAGGTGAGAGGATGTCTCCTTCAGAGGTCCAGTGACCAATGCCTGTCAACCCAGCTGTGACCTTGCTACTTATATCCAATGGCAGCAGGCACAAATGCTACTGTACATCCCATTAGTCACCCCCCACATTTAAAACACTACATCTGAGGCTCTGCCACTTCCATAAGCAAAGTATCACTTCTGTGAGGACTGTAATGCTGGAAAGAACAAAAAAGAAAATTAGTGACAACAGAAAGAAAGAACAGTTAATCCCAAAACAAGGAGTACAATTTTTAAAAAAAGATATTCTCTAAAAGGATTGTAGAGGTAAGTGCACTTTATGTAAATTGTAGGATCATAGGATAATACACCTGTATAACACTATGATAATACTGTACACTTAATGAATCTTCTGATTGGTTAACAACCTCCCACAAAGCTAAATACTTTAGCTGGTCTTTTTGTTTTTACCTTTGTGGCAAATCTGCAGGTTTAAAATTCATATTACATATTTAAAATTAAATTGAAATCAAAAAACAAAGTCTCGCAATATGGAAAAAAATACATATCTTTTTACAGGAATTTAAAACAGAAACATAAAGGAGAGAATTATGGAGAAACTACTACTGAGTCTACTTGGTCTGCAGACAGTAATGGGAATGGGGTGAGTATGATATAGTCAAGCCAGGATTAAGCATATGTTGCAGAATGTAGAGCCAAATTATGAGCAGGATTCATCTGTATGAACACCTATTGTAGTCTAATCCATAACACTGTTAAAACCATGGTAATAAATTTATTATTATTATTATTATTGTTATTATTATTATAATTATTATGTTGTTGTTGTTGTTGATGTTGATGTTGTTGTTAATAATCATCATCATCATCACTGTCACAGAAATGATAGTTTTCTTTTAATTAATTTTTTTTCATATTTAAACTCTGTTTTGTAAATCTAGGTTCATGCTTTCATTAGTTTAGCCAAATTTATGCTTAATCCCCCCCCCCAAAAAATGTGTTTGGTATACTAAAATATAATTTTTAGCTTTATTTCTCTCACTTTTATTAAATAATCTTCCAGTACATACTCTAAAAACATAAACTATTTCATTGTACAAATAATAAATAAAAAAGATTTGTAACGTGAGAGAAAATTCCAGTGTGATGAAAAAAAGTTAATTTGTTTAGATATACTCAAAACTAAAAAAATGTTCTGCATTCAATTAGTTTGTTAAACTTTTGAGTATAGTAAAGAGTTTGGAGGACATAGACTCCTTTTTCATAGCAGTCTACATTTTGTGATGTGCTGAAATATGTGTCTGTACATGATAATGTTGAATTTTTACAAAGTTGTTTAAAGTCACATACTAAATGCAATATTTTCAGAAAGGATGTTACATTTAAAATGTAAAAAAACAACAAAAAAACAAAATTTTGGCATTACAGTTTTTATCTTAAAAGCTTTTCCATTTGGGAATTTCTTAAAATTTCTAAAATTTTCAAAATGGGAAATTCTTTAAAAAGTGGTTGATGTTAACATAACCCTAAACCTACTCTAACTCTAGATGGGTCACCAATTACCTGGTGGATGTTAAGAGGTTTAATTCAATCTACATCATGTCCCAGACACTGGTGTGAACACGGGGTACAAGAAAGAGTGGAAGAAGTCCTGTCCCCACGCCTACAGCTTGAAGTGAGGTGTTCTGAGGTGTATCAGTACAACACCCAAGGATGGAGGCTGGATGTGGACAGGATGCGAATCAAACATGGGGGCGATGATGGTATTGCTCTGTATTACAAACAACAGGGGTCAAAGGCATCCTGTTTCTTGTACAAGTAAGTGAGAAGTTTAGTAACTGTCAGTTTCATTTCCAATCAGCATATGGATAGAGTATAATTGGGTTAACACTGACTAATTTACTTTTAGAGTGATCAGTGCCATCTATAACTGAATTGTGTTGCGTTTGTGGAACCTGCTTTCGATATTCTCATGTGAAGTGGAGTTTGGTAACGTTAGTAGCACTTATAGATAATAGATGTAAATTAAACAAATATCATTCAGTCAAACACAGATTACATGCAAATGTGAAGGAAACCACCTTAGATCACAGCAACTAGTATGACAGTTAAAAGAATGCACACAGTATTTTGAAGATCCTGACCAGTTTCCTGATTTTTCTGTCCACCTTAGACCTCCAGAGATGCAGAGCCAGATGGTGAACAAGACAGTGAGAGCATGTTGTGAGGGCTGGAGTGGCCCACGCTGCTCTGAGGGTGAAGACAAGAAACCAATGAGCTATTTTATTTTCATTTTGTAAAATTTATATTGCTCATGTTGATGTATATTTTTCAAAGTTTGGTTGCCAATTTGTATCTTTGTTTCAATTCCAAATTTAGCCTTATCACGTTTCTTTATTTTTCTTCTCAAGCCAAGCCAACTCAGGTTAAAACTGGTTATAAAAGTTAAAAAAAAAAGGATTATAAAGTCACTATTACTGCTTCAAATGAATTACAATTCTGAATTTATGAAACAAAACAGTGATTATACCATGAGTTTCCACTGCATTTACACTGTTTATTAATTGCCCTTTCCTCTCTATTTACTTCATTTACTATCATTTTTAAACCCATCTGTGTGTCTTCTGACTCCAAGTTGCGAGTGTGCGTGGTCAGTGCTACTCTACATGGAACTGTGTGGAGTTCCCTGGAGTTCATAATTCCTCACTTATGCCCCTGGAGCAGTGTTGCAGCACCCTGTGGGGACTGAGCTGGAGGAATGTTTCAGACAAGACCTGCTTGTCTTGCACCTACACGTTGCTTCCAGGTTAGAAAGCATGTACATACATATATTGGAACTAAATTCAGTGCAGTTTATTTATTTATTTTTCAAAACCCATCTACTTGACATTTTTAGTAATATTGCAGCTGCTGGTTGTTCTAGATACTCTTCTTCTTCTCTTCAGATTCCCAGATCTCTCCTCTGCGTATTGGTCTGATGGGTAGTACCAGGGTTCCTGAGGGCTCAGCCACCTGCATGTCCTGGGGTGGAGTCCACTACCGTACTTTTGATAGGAAGCACTTCCACTTCCAGGGCAGCTGTACCTACCTGCTGGCCTCATCTACTGATGGCACCTGGGCTGTCTACATCAGTACAGTTTGTAATGGGAGAGAAGACTGTAGTAAGGTATTGAGCTCCACACTCAGCAATAAAGTTGCAGATATTGATATAAATAAATAAATAAATAATACCAGTTACCACAGACTGTATATAAAAGATGGACATGGCCATGTGACATCACAGTTACCAATAGATTGCAGTTTAGGTTTTTTGGAGCCAGAAGTGACCATATTTAGATGAAAGGATGGTGTGCTAAATTATCAGTAACAAGCTTGGTTCACAAGCTGCATCTATTAACTATATTGGTGCATTGCACAGACACAGCTACCTGCTATTTATTGCTTAGTAACAGACTAATAAAATACAAGAATTTCATTCACCAAAACTGAAGCACAAACTTCTTAGATGGTGTGGACCACACAGCAGCAGCTTTCCTGGCAGATAATTCAATACAAAATGCTCACAAAGGCACCAACACCACAAACACAAACAAGGGGTCCAAATAAGTAACTCAAATTAGCCGAGGTGAAGTCTAACAGACTGGTGCTGGCAACAGCTGCTTGTGTCAGAACACCTGCCAGTCAAACCAGCCACTTTCCAAACTCTGAGTCTTTATGAATCCATACTGGTAAATTACATAGCAGTTGTTATGAAGAGGGAAATTCGTTAAAGAAACCAATGTCGCTATTGTACCATAACGTGAACATATCAGTTTCACCTCTGAAGTTGACCATTTTAACACAGGATTATTGGGTATTGACTTGTTTTTTGAGCCAGCATCAAGTAGCCACTAGAGGAGCTGCAGTTTTTAATACTTTGGTGTTAGCTTATTTTGTTTTAGCCCAGAAGTTTTTGCATGGTAATTACATATAGTAATCACCATGTGTACCTTTCTTTATGATATGCTTCTAACCTCTTCTGTTTATTCATGTTCTTCATATCTGTCTGTGGCTCTTTGCTTTCAGGCACTAAGGATGATGCTGGGTCTTGACTTGGTTTCAGTTCATCAAAGAAATTTAACCCTGAACAATCTACCTGTTCCAAATGGAGAGCCACTTTTTCAAAATGGTAAAAATATTCCCAACTGTAACTCTAAGCTCTTTCCTCTTGTTGGGTCGTGTTCATTTTCTTTCTTAAGGAATACAGGAGAGTGACTGTCTTTTAAAAGTTTTAATTCTTTTCAGCAGTTCAGATTACAAGTTACAGCGCTGGACCTCTTTCTGCAGAACGGGCGGTCCGTTCACCAAAAAGAGACAGCTCTCAAAATGGATGCCACAGTTTTATACTACGTTCAAAACAAATTATTATTATGACTATCTTCTCCCTGGGAAGTTGGCGTAGTGTAGATTTGGCCTTTCTTGATTGGCTCTCCTCCGATACTCCGTTCAACATCCCCCTGACCTCGGTCTCGCATCTGCTCCTTTTCCTGGAAGAAAGACAAAAACAAAAACACCCTCCCCAAGATACTCTTCTATCTGTACTGTATGAACTTATTGAAGGTCCCTGTGGATCCACTAAGTCTGACCTTTCTT
>VUQS01069273.1:0-36029 GCA_015108495.1 Heterochromis multidens
GTCCCACAAAACATGCTACGTGTCACGGTGACCTAACGAGCAGGACTCAAACGCAGGCTTAGTTGTAGTTAACAGTGACTTTATTTACAGTGGAATGTGCAACAATCTTCAAAAGGTCAAAACAGTGGTGCTGTTCCAATTCCCAAACGTGCTCCTCTTCGTCCACTCCCAGACAACAAGTGATCTCCGACTCCCCACCAGGATGTGCTCACCGACCCGAAACTATAGGTGCTCCACACGGTTCCCTGAACACAAAGACAGGTTGGTAAGTAACCTTTCCACACACAGATAATCACACAGAGTTTCTTGTAAGAGCTGGCAGCACTGACTGTTATCCAAACAACGATCCAGCGAAGACTGAAACTCAGCCACCTCCTCTTAAAGTGGTCCTAACGAGAGCCAGCCACAGGTGTGTGATTACCCCCAGGTGTGCGAGGACAGGAGGCGGAATCCAACTGCGTCCTGTACCAACGCATGCACACACACACACACACACACAAGGAACCGGGGAAGTGGAGGACAAAGAACAGTGGCAAAACATAGGTCGCCAGGCGAGGACTAGTGTACCATGACAGGAGGTGTGACAAAATTTAGGGAAAAAGTACTGCAAATGGAGGGAAACATTTTTGGACTTTTCAGTGTATTCTGCACCAAGAAGCATTGTGCTGCAAGTCTTTAAAAATGGATCATGTCATGAGAGTGGTTGTCCAAATGGTTAATTTCATCTGCACCAGAGATCTGAATCACCGTCAGTTTGACAGCCTTCTTAGCGACAAAGTCATTATGTATGACATGCCATACTCCACGGAAGTCAGATGGTTATGTTGAGGAGCCTTCCTGCAGCATTGCTTTGACCTACGAGAAGAGATTGGGCAGTTCATGGAGCAAAAGGGACAACCTCTGGCTGAATTAAAGGATGCAGAATGCCTGCAGGATCTTGTTTTTATGGTAGACATTACAGACCACAGCTGAACAAAATATTGCAAGGCTGCAACAAAGTTGTTACGCAGGATTACGACAGCATACATGCTTTCCAGTTGAAGCTGACTTTGTGGGAGATGCAGCTGTCAAGTGGTGACCCTGCTCATTTCCCCTGTCGACGATGTGTGCACCACTGGAACTGATGTTGACATGAAACAGTACAAAGAATAGATTACAGGATTGCTACAGGAGTTTCAGCAACACTTTCAGGTCTTTGATTAACTTAAAACAGAATTCACAGTTTTTGGCTCACTATTCACACTCAGTGCTTCTGATCTGCTCACAGGCAGCTTGAGATGACTGACATTCAATGTGATTCAGATTTGAAGGATAAATTTGTGCCTGTAGGCTTGGACAAATTGTATCAGTATCTCTTACCAGGCAAAGTATCTCTTACCAAACTGAAAGGGCTGGTGGCAAAAGTTTTGTGAATGTTTGGAACTACTAAAACTGGGATATAGTTAAAATTGCATATTTTTCTGAAGATATGCTGTTAGACATCTGGTTTGCAAAAGCACGGTTCATTAAATGCAAATGTTTTTTGAATGTACTTGTATTTTGTTACACTAAAACAAAGGGAAATATCTGGAGGCATTGGTTTTTATATGTCCTTATGGTTTTGGTAGTCTGGCTCACTTGATCTCAAATTAGGCTTTATGTGGCTCACAAGTTAAAGTGAGTTTCACACCCCTGCCATAAAGAGTAAGGGTTTTTCAGTTTGTCTTAAGGCAACATCAACATGTACACAGCACAATCCACTGATGGATATTTCCGATAACTGTTTAATTATTTAATTGAAGTTCAAAGATCCTTCAGTGTCTGTCATAATATTTTACAGCCTCCAGTATCAGCAGGCAGGTTTTTTTATTATTATCACCAGCGGTAACAGTAGGTGATGTATCTGTGTTTATTTCTTGTTGTTTCTCTGTGCATTTCTTCACCATATTTTCTTCTGCCAGTGCTAAATAACAAGTTAATAATTAACCATTAAAACAAGTTTACTGGAAACTCTACTGCAAAAAAAGGGGCTGTAAAACTAGAGGACAAGGCTACAAGAGGAACACACATACAGAATCATAAAATAAAATTCAGTGCACAGAAGGGCCACCAGGCTTCCTAGGATTTCCATTCCACATTGATATTAGGAGTCACAAACCCCATCACGCAAATGTATATAATAATGCCTTTAATCAGTTTATACTACATTAATTATGATATATTTACAATACGAATAAATGCTACAAAATGTTAAATTTATGTAAAATCTAAAGCTTCACACCTTTTACTGTTGGTTCTACATTAAACAATTTTGATTCATACTTGACATTTCTTCATAAATTTCCAATAAGTTGTATTCAGTGCTGGTTCTGTGTGACTGCTCATTTGTAATAGACTGATAAGGCTGAATATTACAAGTTGGACTGCTGATAAATCATCATTAGATTTTATTATGGGTGGTTTCCACCATGTTCTCATCTGCGCTTACAGATCAATGTCCAGTGCTTCATTATTGTATGAGTCATCTCCCAGGTCATCTATTTTCACGCCTAGGCCACTGTCCAAATCGGTATCAGTAAACAAGACCTTGGAGGTTTTTCGTGGTTTTCTGTCTTGACCATCTTGTCTCCTGCTGGAGGATGGTTCCTCATCTTCCTCCTCACTGTCCTCCTCTCTGCTGCCTGGGATGATGACCACCTCTTCCTTGGCGTTGGGGTCAATGTCTTCCTTAAACCAGACAGACTTGTACCCCTCCTCCACACGCCTCTCCTTCGTCAGGATGGGTTTTACTTCCTTCTCGCTGTCAGCGTTATCTGAACCCATGTCACTGGTGTCATCAGGCAGAAGGGCATGCAGTCGTGCAGAAGACCTATCGATGGCCTCTTTGGTTGGGATGTCCCACACTGGTTTTGGTGTCTCTTCACTTTTTCTCTCTGAACCACTTGAGCCCATGCTTCCTCCATCATCATCATGCTGGAAGGCTTCATTGGTGTACTGGATGCCCTCTTTTTGACCTCCTGGGCCTTGACCCAGCTGTAGATAGACCATCAGAAAGGGGGGAAACATTTATAAACAAGATGAGATGAAAGTGCTACTGACCACTAGAGGCTACAGCAGTCTTTACAATGAATATATATATATTGATGGAAATTCAGAAACCCTTCCCTTCAGACTTGTTACTGAATCAGGGATTTGCAATGGTATAACTTTGTCCTTACTATGACCTCCACTAAACATTTTTACACTTAGTTTGTCATTGTTAATCACATTGGATTTGATGCTGTTTTATGAATAATATCAAAGAATTACCTTAAATGCTTCAGTCAAGGAACACATTTCTTCAGCTAACTGTCTTCATATTTATTCTATATGATGAGTACTGATAAAGAACTTTTGCTATTTATATTATAAATGCCCTTGTCCAATTGTGGATATTGGACTTTCTGTTGCAACATCTATGCAACAATTGCCCCCAGATTTTACTGTGAACTATGAAGTCATTAAGAATTCATATGAAGGGAGGGGAAAAGTCTGGCTTAATAAATATAGAGCCACAGAATGCTCAGTGAAGTCAAGAACCAGAATCAAAGCAAATAACCCAAAAGCTACAGGTAAAAGGTTGCACATTAGCTAAACCAAAGTGGACTTCTTTCCAGGGTGCAGAAAGAACGGTCAAGGTAACGGTCAAGGGACACAGCTGTGGAGAGACAATCAGAAAGAGGAAGACGGGTATACACAAGATTAGCAAAAAGGTCCTGATAGAGATCAGAGGCTTCTTAGTCTGGGTTATATTGTTGAACTACCTTCAGAACCATAAACATACAATCTGAGATCTGCATCAGCATAACTTGGCCCTTCCTGTAGCGTCCATTTGATATTTTTGGTGTAATTTTGATATAAGTACTAAGTCATTTTTTGCTTTATTTATAACTTTGATGTAATGTGTTTTTTTCTGGAGTTTTGGTTGATATTCTGTCTCTCTCCATTAAAATGAAACTGCTATAGAAATTAGAGACTGTTCAATTCTTTGTAAGTGAGCAAACTTACAAATTCAGCAGGGGATCAAATAATTATTTCCCCCACTGTATGCTACAATAATCACATGTTTTCAGTGGGCATTTATGCTGTAATTTATTCTAAAGATCAAAGGTCATGAGGTCATTAAAATCTAATTTTATTCCTGGAAGAAGGAATGTTTAAATTTTGTCCTTAAGATTGTCCAGCAGAAAGCAAGGTGGCCAACAATAGAATCTACCACAGCATTGTGACTAGTAGGAACCAAAGTTTGGAAACGGATGGGTGTGGATGATGGTTAAAGTACTTGCTTACTTTGACCACTTTTAACAACCTATCAAACTTTAAACTTACAGAGCTTTGAAACATGCTGGCTTCATAGATCTTCCTCCAGTCTGCCTTCTCCTTCTTCATGTGATGGGCAAGCACACCAATGACCACCAAACAAATTAATAGGAGAGCACCCAAGGTTGCACCCAGTGCTGCCATCTCCACTACCCCATATTCACCAGATGGGATGATGACTGCAGAAACAAAGGTCAGGAGGTACAGGCATAAAAACAAACAATAAAACTGATTGTGCATCTTAGATGTGACTGCAGTTTAATGGCTGATACATTGCAGACAACGATGAATGATTAATGCTTAACAAAGATCCCATGAAAGAGTCTAAACCTCTTTTTCAAGAGGTTAGACTGCTTCATCAAACACTTTTTCTTAGAGCGATAATTCTAACACTCTTACTGTAAATCTCTGATTTGTTAATTGAAGTGGAAATTTTAAGCAAAAAGCTTAGAAGCTTAGAAAAGTCAAGCTGTGCTTAAGTAACCAAGCCAAAGCCAAGAACTGCAGTTCCTCAAATGGGCACTTGAGGCTTGCTACAGAAGTGAGTCAATCCCCATAAGCTCTCCTGTTAAAATTCCCTACAGATAACAACTCTGAGGACGGTGAATTTTTTTTTAGAATTCATCCACCTGGATACTGGAGTTAGGGGCTTGGCCACTTGACAGGTGTCCTGACACAGGCCACTGTAGCAGTCTGGCTTCTCATAGGTGTAACCTTCACTACTTTGAGTCATTAAACCAGGCCTCTCCAGCATGTTTGTGCTGTTGATGCCTGTTGGAGCATTTTTAATGGATTATCTAACTAATAATATGGCTTTCTGTAAGGTACAGGTTGTCCAAGAAGCTTGTACCTCAGTTTTGGTGAGCGAAATGCTTGTATTTTATTAGTCTGTTACTTGGCACTAATTAGCCAATATGTGTGTCTGAGTGTGTGTTACACCCGCACAGTTTATCGATAAGCAAGCGAGTAGGTGTTAGCTAAAAACTTAGCACTCCACTCCACCCTTTCATCCAAATATGGAAACTTTTAGCACGAAAAAAAGAAGAAAAAAAAAAGACAAACACCATGGCAGCAGCTAAAATGCTAATGTTAAAGCTTCAAAATGCAAAGTCCAAACCAATGGGTGACATCACAGTGGGTACATCCATCTATTATACTGTCTATGATCTTGACATATAGACAATTCAAGCTCCCACAACATGTTGAAGATTTATTTTAACCAGGCTTTGCTGCACTTTTATAGGAATAACTGGTGTCACCAAGGAGTGGTGTGTGGTTCAACACTTAATTTCAACAACAAGACCCTTTCACTGTGAAAGCTGCCTTAACAGGAAGTTAAAAATAGATTCTTGTCTAAAATAAGAGCAGGGTCTTAAAACAACTCATAATGTAAGTATAATGCTGTAAATTTACATGAAAAACACAAATTAAGACTATTATTTAGGAGCTTTCTCATGGAGAATATTCAACCTTTTTCTTGTAAAAGTGTGGGATTTTATTTTGTTTTGTTTTTTACCATTTTAGTTTTAATTTAAACCTTTTTTTTTTTTCTCTTCAGAACACTACCCCCTTCCACTGGTTAATTTTTTTTAAATCCATATGCTGCTCTAATGTTGTTTTGATTAAATTTGTTTTCAAATTTGTGGTGGTAAATTCTTTGTTAACATGGCAATGATTGGTTTTACATTTACTGCTAGTTTGTTTTTTCTCAACAGGACCACATTTGACTTGATGAAGAGAAACGGGTGAGCACCTGGTGGTGCCTTGCTGGGAGTGGAGAGGCTTTCAGTGGACGTAGCAGAGTTAGTGGTGGAGATGGTGCTCTCACTGGGGCTGGTCGTTGAGACGCTGCTGTCCGTTGTGGATTCACCTATGGGTGTCGTGGTCATAAAGTCTGTAGTGCTCTGAGGTAAACTGGTGGTGGTGAGACCTGAGAGGAGAGCACACTTGGAAGCTTAGTGTTTTACCTCATGTCCCCCCTGTTTTCACCGAAGCTTTAGGTTCCTATACACTGCGATTGTAGCATTCTTATAAGTTCACTGCAAGCCACATTGTGAAACTTGGATCTAATAAACCTGGGTAGGACATGAATTTTGATGCATGTAGACTGCATGTAGATAATTCCTGTTCAATCTGGGCCAGGATACATGGCTGTTATTCTTCTGCTATTTGTCTCCATGCTTCACTCCATTGGGTTGGTCATGACAACTGGAGGAAACATCATATAACCACACTTTGTGGCCACAATTCAACAAGACTTTCTTCATTGTTGGTATTCCAAACATTTTGCTGTTGACATATTACTTCCATCTATTCCATTTGGGTTTGGTTTGTCGAGTGCAATTGCCGATAAGATCAGTTCCTCATTTCACAATGAATTCCTACTGGTTGGATAGTAGACATATGTCATAGCTGCAGTCACACTGCGAGATGGACATCCTAAACTTCTGACGCCATCAAAAGTTCATCCAAGGCTGTCTTAGGTTGTAAGTCAACTTTGAACCGCTCTCATGGTGTGATGTAGGACCACTGTTTTGGACTCCCAGTTCTTTCACACTGACCCTCTCTCATCTGGGACATTCCAAAATCACTACCTGTATTTTGGGCTTCATAAAGTATTCAGATTGGATGCAAAGTAAATTTTTGCTATAATTTGTTTGCAAGACCTTGTATCATGTTTAAGGCAAAGTTCTCAAGTTCTAAAGTTGCTGACACAAAAAGAGCAAAACAGACTGACTAAGGGTGAAAAAGAAAAGAAACTTGCATTTTAGGTCTAAAGGGGTACAACAAGTCAACAGCAACACAAAGGAAACAGCAACAAGGGACTGAACAGTTAACACTCCAGCAAAGACTAAGGGAAGACACAATGTAAATAAACAGCAGGGACAGTAGGGTAACAAGGTACAGGGGAATTCAATCAAGGTAATAACAAGGGTGGGAAAAGCAACAAAGGAGGGAAGGCATAGAAACTTTTATTAAAAATTAACCTTCAAAATAAAACAGAAAATAAACTGAAAGAAGTATAAACTCACAGAGAAATTAAAATGCTGACAGGGGAACACAGGAATCATAGAAAGGGACACAAAGAAAGAGACAAACTATTAAATTTACACCCTCGTTTTTCCAGATTAATTTATGAATTCATAAAAAGATTTTTGGGATCATGGAAAATCAGTTACATAGACTTTAGCAGATCTTTCAGTCCAAAACACTTCAAGCAACAAGTGTGGCTCAGGCAGCAGAATGGGTCATCTACCAACTGCAAGGTCAGTAGATTGAACCCTGACTCCTCGAGTCCACATGCTGAAGTATCCTTGGGCAAGGTACTTAACTCCGAGTTGCCCCCAATACATCCATTGGAGTGTGTGTGAATGTTAGAAAGCCATAGATAAAAGCGTTGTATGAATATGTGTGTGATTGGGTGAATGAGAGCTGTAGAAGGGCTTTGAGTGCTCAACTGATTAGAAAGGTGCTATACAAGTTCCAGTCCATTTGTTGCACTGATAGAACAAGCAGAGTCAGAAGCACATTGTAAAAGGTTTCTTTTCACCTGATTTCACCTCCACTGACAGCAGAGCTGTATCTGAATCATCATTGGTTGAATCTACTGCCAACACCTGAAAGTTCAAAGAAGTTGATAAGAAACTTGCCTATTTCATCAATCACTTTAACTTTAATTAGACTTGTATACTCACTTCCAGGGATAGTGTTTCCTCTAGGAGATCCTTAGTCATGAATAAGTAGCCATCAATAATTGAGAAATCACTGCTCCCCTTAATGGAATAAGTGATGTGGGGATTCAGACCCTGTTTGAACATATGTAAAAGAAAAGTTGGTGCTGAGCATTAGGTAGACTGAAAACTCCCAAAAGACTTTGTCAGTAATCAAACACACAACTGATACAATGCATAAGTAGTTTGCCATTTAACTGCATAATGTCAGCCTCTGATAAATTCACAGAATAAAGTATAAGTCTCCAGTTGACAGTTGACAGTTGACAGAATGATTAGACATGCACCACTGTTGGCTGTTACCAAAATTATCCAAAATTAACATTTATTTGTATCTGCTTCCACTTAACAAACTGGTGCACAAAAAAAGTTAAAGAGTCTTACAACATCTAAGGAACGTCTAATTCATCCATCCATCCACCCATCAACTTTTCCACCTCAACAAGGCATAAACACTTTTTTTATACAGTCACAGAGGTGTATAGGGTTTGGAATAACTGTAGTTTACCCCAGTCGCAGCATAGTCTTGATCTGTGGCGATAATCTGTAGCGGCTTGTCTTTGTTTGTCACGTCCATCGCCATGGCGCCTACTGAAGAGATGACTCCTTCATACTGAGCTTTCTGAAATTTTGGGGGGTATAGGCTTTTGACTTGGACACTGATTGTGACAGTAGTGGTGGCAAACTGATGAGTGTTCACTTTCTGAGTAGCCTGTAAGAGAAAAACACACCTGATTGAGGCTTAAACAAAAAACCTGGTTTCTAACCAAAGCTCAGGTTCACTCATCATAGATGAAAATTAGATCAGGATTTTAGAATACTGAAGTAAGTTCCCCTGGAGAACCTAACAAGACATTCATACATTTAAATTATTTATTTATATTTAAGAGTTTAATAAGATTTTCTGCCAATTTTATGTTACATTTAGGGACCAATTAAAGCCCCTCTGCTCTTTGTAGATGATGTGATTCTCTTGGCTCCATGATCTGGGAACAGTTTGCAGCTGAGTATGATAGGATGAGAAACAGTGTGGATTGCTCCCTTCAGGTTGGGAATGAGTATCTGCCTCAGGTGGAGGACTTGTCTTGGAACAGACTGGGGTAGCATCAGAAGTAATGCAGACATTGTACTGATTGATTTACAACACAATCTAATTAATTTTAGTGTAACATTAAAGGATATACTAAAAATATATTGAATCAGGGATCAAAGTATCATATTTGTAAATTTGTTTTGAAAAGTGCTTTATAAATACAAATAAAGTAAAAGTAAGTAACGTAATTACAGAATTTTATCTCCCCTTCATGCAATTTAAAATTTGATCTGAGTGATCTTGTCAATAGCAACAATAGGTCCCTGGGCAAAAGACACTGTAGGAGTCTTGGTTGGGACTGGGTTACATTTAACTTTGCTGTTTGGGTTACATCCTACATCCATTTACTTCCATCTATAACAAACCCAGTTTGGTTACAGTTTTTGGCACAGATGAAATCATCATTTGAATTAGATAAAAGCAAGAGAATATTTTGTGTTTACCAGCACTGTCAGACTGATTGTCCCCAACACATCAGCTTGCTTCAGCATGGTGATATCCCCCGTGTTTTGGTTGATCGCAAACAGGCCATCATCATTTCCTAAAACACAGACAAACTAGGCTTCTTCTTCCTGCTAATAACCAACAATTTGACAATTGTTTCCAAGCAATTGTCCAAGCTACTTACCACTTAGGAATGAATATGTTATCGCCTCATTTATTCCAGAGTCTCCGTCAATGGCATATAGAGGTCCTGGTTTCAGTGGTAACACTCCAGGCTGCAAAAGCAAAATTACAGTTATGTCCTCAAGTGTGTTTAAAAGTATGTAAAGTAAAGTCATGAAAACAGAATTTTGAGGCTGCATTAAGGCCTCAGTGTTTATCAGGTCATCCAACAGCTTTTTAAACCTTCTGATTTACTGACAGGATTAAAAGTGGCGTCATCTGACAATTGTTGTAACTTACAAGCTTTTCACCCAGCCTTCAAGTATCAACATTTTCAGCATTTTAGGTCCTTTTCCCCACACTTTAAGCCAGCTTTCTTCTGATTGGCTGCTGTCATACAGAGCCAGAAGTAGAAAAAATATTTTGAAACTGAGTGTTTAGATCACTCTGAAGCCCGAGCTTTTGGTTCACATGAATTACTTGCATATAATCTGACCTATCTGAAACTTTGGCCCTATTTCATGTGAGCATCTACTATTGTGGATACTGGAATACTGGAATACCAATACTGGAAATGCTGTATGTATACTGTATGACAGAAAATAGGGAAAAGCACAATTTGTTTTTTGGATTTTTGAAAGACCTGGTTGCTCTCTGATTGGCCTTCTGAGTGGCAGCTAATGATAAAATACTCCACTTCAGGAACAATAAAATTTCCTTTTTTTTCTTTTTATTATTAACCTGTCCTGTCCAGCAGGTTTAGCAGCAGAATCATGGTCTGAATGCTCTGTTGTGCCAAACACATTTGCTTTGCCAAGAGGAGCGCTGTAGAGTCTCTATAGGCTCCTCTTGTTAGTCTTTTTATTTTATTTATTTATTTTATTTTGTTATTCAGATTATTATCAGAGTGGGTATCATGCCAGAGCTGACAGGGAGTGAGGGCCAGGTTGGTGAAAGATAGGAGAAGACGACAGAGGAAAAGAAAATTTCTTGATTCCATCAAGACCTGTTGATTCAGAGTCTTTTTTTAGAATTCTACATATGGTTACTACAGTGGAAGTAACTTACCTCCTGTTCATTAAGGACAACCCTGCCAGTATAGCCAGCACTCTGGCAAATCACAGCCCCACCCGTGTCATGTGTGGTGCAAGGCTGGAACCACGGCGGTCTGTTGTCCCCATCTAAGATAGTGACCTCAATAGTTGTGGTGGCAGTGAACGAGTCCCTGTTATTGGCTGGTGTCAATGGTGTGTCCTAAAAAATGCCAGAAAGAGAAAATATAGGTAACTTCCAGAAACCTCCAGAGTTAGGAGGAAGATATTATTGTGTATAATCAGCAGTGTGGAGTACTCACCTGAACTTTCAATATCAGCTGCACATTTTTGACTTTTTCATAGTCAAGACGTGCATTAACGAGAATAGCTGGGTTAGTAGCTGACTGCAGTCTAAAATCATTCTGCAGATATGAATAAGAAAATAAAAATGTTTAGATCACTGCACATCTTTGACCCAATAATAGTAATATCCACCATCTCGTATGACTTTGACTTTAAATGGTGTACCTGCAAAGAGACAAAAGAAAAAAATGAGGTCTTACAGTTTCAGATGTCAGTATGTAGTAGAGCTCAGAGTGTCCATCCAAGTCTTTTGCGGGGAACTGACCCACAGTTGTGCCTATAGGTGCAATCTATAAAAAAAATGTACCACCAAAAAAAGTTCATATAAACAGATAACATAATAAGTCTAGTTTGAACAATCTACATATCCCCCACCACAAAAAAAATAAAGAAAAAATATTATAAAGATGAATAGTAACTTCTATATTATTTCAACTCTTACCTCACTGACTTCAGTGCTGTATAAATTTTGATCAAAGACAGGAGGGTTATCATTCTCATTAACAACGAGTACAACAATGGTAATGGGCACCTGGAAACAAAGATTTAATTTGACATCAGTGTTTCTGCAAGTTTTAGATAACACATGACCAATAGATATATGCAGATCCTGAGTCTGTAGAAAGAAAATTCATGATCATGAAGTTTTTCTGTTTGCATAACATGCTTAAAAATGTGACACAACAGAAACCTGTAATTACAGCTGATCGTGGCACTCGTTCATCCAGTGAATCTGAGTTTCGTTTAGCTAGGAAACCTCATTCTCTCACTTTTTCAATGAGAACATACAACAGAGCGAAAAACTGAAGATGTTTAGTGTTAAATGTGTTCAGCATGTTTAAAGACAGTTTTACCGTCAGTCCTGTGGTTTCCTCTCGACATATGATTTCGGCCACATAATTGTCTTTGGTCTGCAAACAAAACAAACAAAAACAGATTTTACTGCAGAAATGACACAAGCCAGTTTTGATCTTGTTGGTATTATTAGTCATGACTGACAGTACCTCATAGTCCAACACTCTTGTAGCTATCATGTTGTGTCCATCAAATGAAAATGGGTTGTCCGGATTTGCAGGTGGAGATTTAAATTCAAGGACCACATTTAGCTGGGCAGTTATTGTCACCACAGTATCACTTATATTATTGTTTTCTGGAAATGGCACACTTAAAGGAGCAGAACAGACTGTTGGGGAGAAGAAAAAAAGACATGTCCCGATTAAAGAGACAGACCAGAATAAAGTTAATAAATGTCTACCAGTTTCATTTCTGTTTATGCATACAGGGAAAGTCACTATTTTCCAGTGGCTACAAAATTACTGAATTATCTAAAGGGTGCTTCAGATAACAGCTTAAAGTCCGAGTTTTCTGTGTCACAAAAGTGGTAACTTATACTGAACACACAACCTGGTTGGGAGAAGGTTATGTTCCGAGTTTTGTTTAAAATTGTCTGGAGTCTTTTATTTACAGCAATGCTTTAAGTGCAATATAGATTCTCTGCTGGTGGAATACATTTTATATGTGCAAATTGTTAAGCCATACCTTACTAAAACCACTGAATGAAGTACAAACTGCATCACATTGTCCCGGGAATGTGCGTGTATTATTTGGTGATGCAGAAAATGTATAAAATGTTTTTATATTTGAGTGTAATCTGCTGCTTAGTCTGTTTTATACTGGAATTGCAGCTATTAGCACACAGGACACACATCAAGAATACCTGTTCAATCGATAAAACTAATTTTTGTGTTTCCTTCATTAGGCTATGGGATGGTAACATTTAAATGTTTTTAAATGGATCCCGTTTAAAGTTTTGTAACTCTAATGTGCAGCATGTGCACCTAAATAAACAGCAGCACCAAGAGCGGGCATATCTGTACTTTATTGAGCATTTTAGTGATCTGACTAATAATTATTTCTTGCTGTGTGATACAGACCATCCAAGAAGTTTGTGCTTCACATTTGATGAGTGAAATTCTTACACTGGTGTTACTAATTAGCAGATTGTGTCTGCACATGATGCTTGCTAGCATAAGGTAAACTTCTGGCTCCAGTAGACCAACAAGGTGGGGGGCTAAAACTCCTAAAGCTTCAGAATATGGATTCCAAAACCAGTGGGTGACATCACAGTGGCTATGTCCATCTTTTATACTATTTATGGTCATAAGCAGCACCTGATGTTCTGTTGACATAGTGCTTAGGGTTCTTTCTTATCAGATATTGTGCTCTGAAACTGAAACTCCTTTAAATACTGTTTGACAAACTCCAAGCAGGCTGTCATGTTGCTTTTACTCAGAGTGGCTTCATGTGTGTCCTGCTGAGATAGTTGTGCTTCAGCCAGCTTCTCCTGTGTTTGAGGAGGATTTCAGAAACTCTTTTAGATTGATTGTTGAATATATCTCTTAGATTAGTCCCTTCATTTCACAATTATTGAGGCCACTGTGCTCCAAGAAACACTCATTTCCAGGAGCACAGTGGAAAACACTCTGAGTGAAAGTGGTTTAATCCTCTTGCCCTAATCTTTGCCTCAATACAGTCTTATTGTGGTTTGGTTTGGTTTGGACTTCAGTACTTTGGACTTTGTTTTTTCCTAATATGCAGTGTGGATTGTGGGAAGTTATTCATAAGCTGCAAACCGTTCTAAATTTCAGTCAATTCAAACTGCAACAGATTGTTTTGTCAAGTAATTACTTTGTAATTCTAGGGTTATTATAGGCTATTAAAATGAAGTTTACAACTAAATAACACGTGGAAAATGTTTCTTTCTGATGTGACTGTGTAGTTTACTGGAACGTTGACAGGTGAGGAGGAGCACAGGAAATATAATGGGCAATAACCAGTCAGCCTGTGTTTCCTGGTGAAACAGCTGTCAGCATAAATACTGCTGTTACCTTCACCTGCTTTGCCACATTCTCAGAAAACATAAAGTAACCATTGACAATACTGGAAATGCTGTTTGAATTCAGTTCAAGTCAGTTTATTTATATATCACATGTAAAGACAACAGATATTGACTCAAGTCCTGCATAGCAGTGATTAAAACAATGATTTAAACAAAAGGAAAGGAGTCAAAGCAATTAAACACAAATAAGAAATTTAAAAGACAAAAAGAAAAAAAGAAGTGGGAAACATATAGTGGAAGTTGTAGTTAAACATATCACAACATTAACAAAATAATATATTTAACATCCGCAATTGTAATATTTCTTTGCATATTTTATGAAATCACATGTTTATTTATTGTTAATCCCAATGACTTAACTAAAAAAGGCATCAAATCATCAATTATGTCAGTGGTGTAAGAGGACTCAGGCCTTTGGGTGGGGTGACTATGCACGTAAGCACGATTACTGTGTACAGTTTAGGGAATTGTTATTTCTGACAATCTGATAAACAAAAATGTTTGTTAAGCTTGAATAAATGAAACCGTAACATTGGAAGTTGAACATAACCTCTTTGTGAAGGTTCTAAAATTCTGGGTTGGTCCAAGCAGGAGGAAACACAAGTTGCATTATAGACTGAAACACAAGGGGCAACCACTAACGGACCGTCTCACTGCCATTTTAAGGATTTACTAATGTCATTTATTTAACTCCCTAGGCTATTTCCCATCCCCACAGCTTTTGCCAAACAGCCAGCTGGCAGCATACTTGACTGACTGATGTGAGGTAAAATATATCCTCACATTTTTAAAAACAAAGGGGTGAACTGTCCCAGAGCTCAGCATCAGTAGCTGAAAAATGGTGAAATTAATCAAAGTGGCGAGTTTACTGTTATAAAATCTAATAGTAACAATAATAAAAATTTGTGTGTATCAAAACCAGCATTACAAAGTGTGTCCCAAAAACACACAATAACATTTGCACAAAAATGAAATTTATAGATATAAGAGATATAAAAAAAGAAAAATGACTCCAGTGCAATGTTATAATAGGATAAAATAAATTACAGTGTGGATAAAATGGAAGTAAGCTTAGAATGTCAAAGAGCTGGACCCTAGAATGTAAATAAGTCATTATCTTTAAACAAGATACTGATAAAAATGAGCCAGAATTTCAAAATCAAGGAGCTTTAACAGCAAATGCTTGGTCATCCTTTGTCTTTCTTTAAATCTTCAAAGTAACAGTATCTGTCCAGGTAAGATTAATAAAATTACATTTAATGCGTTGAAGATATGTAAATGTCTCCACCCCTCAGCTCTACAGCCTCCTTTTCACTGTGGTGTTTCCATGTCACACTTCTGTCTGTTTCATTTAGTGGTTTTCTTTCTCTTTTTTTTCCACTTTTACAATATTTTTCTAAATGCCAGAAGTTAAAATCTTTATTGCCACATATACCATTAATTATATACACATATACCATTATTTGTGTAGGAACAGACCAACAGTCAGGAAAAACAAGTGACTCCCAAGTGAAACAACAGAGATGAGTACTCACTGGTGGCCTCAGCAGGTGTTTGAAGCAGAATCAGAGGGATTAAGATGAAGTGTGGATAAATACTGTCCATGTCTTTATCCAACCTGATGTCTTTGTCTGACCAGAATGATCCTCGTCTGTCTCTATTCTGTGCTTATCTGCTTTCCTTTATGGCTACACTGGACTTTTACCCATCATAAAAACCTTTACATGTATGCCTGTTTGCTGTGAAACCATATAAGAGCTTTTTCTGTGACAAATTGTCTTTTATTTGACAGGACTGACATGACGATGGTATGGTATGGTATGGTAATATGTTTGCACATCTGCAGAAGTGATAATAATTCTTGATAGCATTAAATTAAGTATTCCTTCATCTGCCAAGTCCTCTGTTTTACTGCACTCCATGTCCCCTATCAGGAGATCATGTGTCTTGATTTACATTTATGGTTGACAACGATGGGATAAACATAACAGATATATCACAACATGCATCCCTACTACATTGGCGGCATTCAGACTTTTTGAATCTTTACAAACTTTATAGCGAGTTTGAATAATATTAAATGAATAAAACTGTCATTTTTCTCATTAATCTACACACAATCAAAAATGAAGGGGTGAAAAATGAAGACAATATGGAAGTTCCAAAAATAGCTCCTCTGATATCCACTTGAGGCTGACTGCAAAAGTAAGTCAATCCTCATAGACTCCCATGTTAAAATGCCCAAATTTACAGCAGCAATAATCATGCTGCTCTTTATAGCTGACAATCCCCTTTATGACAACTGGACAGTGTTGATTTTTTAATAACCCAGCAATTTATGTTGCACTGAAGCTTGAAGTTGTGCATTATTGGGGGTGTGGCTTGACAGGAGGATGCCGATTAGGCCACCAGTTTGTACTGGTCACAAAGTCACAAAGCTGGACTTCTTGTGACTCTTGTGTTTGCCATATGCATTCTGGAGTATTGAATGTAATTATCTGAAAAAAAGGGCTTAAATAATAATAATGATAACAATAATTATAAACTCTAAGACACTGTATTTAAATGGCATTTAAAAAGAAATCTGTTTAACATGATGCTCTAATGAGAATAAAGATATTTTAAGAGTTATTTAAATAAGAGTGCATTGGAGTTTTTTGATTTTTAGCTCATCTGAATAAAGGACAGATGAGCTTGTGTGATGATGAGGCGTCCATCTGTCTGTTCGTCCGTCTGTCCGTCCCTCTACAATTCACAAGAATCGCTCCTCCTCCTAAAATATTGGTCAGATTTTACTGAAACTTGCACTCAGTGATCACCTAATGGGTCTTCACCCAAATTGTGGTCAAGGTCATATTTGTTGTTTTATGGGCACTTTTCCATTTTCACAAGAATCGCTCCTCCTCCTACAGTATTGGTCAGATTTTAGTGAAACAAGATTAATTTGTCCTGGATATGACTTTCCCACCCTGCTTGACTTCTTGAATGATTTTAATTCTCATTAGTTTGTGGAAAACAGCCAACCAATGACAATAAAAATTATATGCTTTTTATCTGTGCTTCATGTATTACAATAACCTGTGAATTGTGATGGCTCACAAGCCAGATGAGCTACTACAGCACTGATGTTCTGGTTAGCGTTTTTCTCTCCCTTCCACAGCACCTTAAATATAAGAGCATCTGAAATGTAGGAAATCTGAATCCAGGAAGCACTCCTGCTCAAAGACTCTTCAAGTAATATGACTTTCTGTGCAGTTATATGTACTAATCAACCCTCCAAGAAGTCTGTACTCCAATTTTGGAGAGTGATATTCTAGTATTATATTTGTTTGTTACTTAGTACTAATTAACAGTGTGTGTCATGTAAAAAATGCAAAACATGTATTCAGAGAGATGTCAGGCATTGATTAAATAGTGTCTGGTGAATCAAAAAAATTACTACACGTGTCTTCTAAGTGTTCAATATAGTGCCACAGAGAAGGGCCTGAATACTGTTTTTTTTAAAAGAGAGATTTTAGGTTTTGATTTTAAAAAATTAATTTCTTAAATGATGGGTTTTAGATTTTTCTGAAAAAAATCCTTTAAAATAAAATCTACAGCACAATAAAGTGTCAAAAAGTATTGTTGCTTATTTATTCCCATGTCCATAGCAGTGATCATTGTATCCCCCTCATCAGCTGAATAGGAGCAATAAGTAAGTAAGTTTATTTATATAGCGCCTTTCAAGATAAAACCACAAGGTGTTTCACAACAAATAAAAACAGGAAAATAGGAAATAAAATAAAATGAAATGCTACCCAAATGCCAGCTTAAAAAAACAAGTCAGCTGCTTTTTGAATGAGTCCACTGAGCTCATAGATCGTAGACTCGGGGGCAGTGAGTTCCAAAGAGAGGGGGCCACACTTGCAAAGGCTCTGTCACCTTTAGTTTTCAGTCTAGATTTAGGGATGGACAATAAACCCTGATCAGAAGACCTGAGAGTCATACTGGTGACATATGGCTGGTGACATTAAAACTTTTGCCAGAACAATGTGGACAATGCAAACCCTAAAACCTACAAGGTGTAGGTTCCAGTAGAGAGCTAATGTTGTTGAAAGATTTTCTCAGCAAAGTACTGAATCTTTTACTGATTATAAACCTTGTCAAAACAGCAGTTTTTTTCCCTGCATTTCCAGTGGCCAGCTTCTTTGCCCTGGCAGCTAGGCTATCTAAATGATTCAAATAAGGTAAACATGAGCTTTAAAAAGCTTCCACTAAAATTAATAACTTCACTAAAGTATTTAAGTTGGCCCCTCTGTGTACGCGCTGTGTGCTACAGTGCTCTTCCAGACTGGTATAAACACAAGTCCCTCAAAGTACCTAGTAATGATGATAAGGATGACACCAGTACCGATACATAATCCAAATAATTTGGCAGGTGCTAATTATTCAAAGAAATACTTCTGTGTGCCTTGGTGGCTTATTGAATTTATGTTCAGCTGTTCTCACAGCTAGAGCTGTGAATGGAAAAAAAAAAAAAGGTCTGAAACCTGAGCATTTGACTCACAGTGGCTATTTAAAAGAGGAAAAAGCTTTAACCATGTATTTTAAGGAATAATTAATATAATAGTCCAATATTTTTTCTATACCACTTATTAAAACAGACATTCATCTGCTATTAGAAGTGCCCCTATTGTAATTCAGACATTTTTATTACCCTTACTGGCAGTTTTCCATATCCATACCATTTGCAAATGAAGTGAGTTTGATTTAAAACTGAGGTGTGCTCTTAAAATTCAAAAGAAAATCCAGCTGCTTGGGTTGACGTATGTGCAAAATACAACATGCATACATGACTTGGATGGTTGGATGATTTTTTTTCTATGACTTTGTGTTCAGGAACAAATCATGACTCATGAGATAGTCTTCAAAAACCCTGAGATGAGCCTTTGAGCTTTCATTTAGTGCCACCTTCAGGACAAGTCATTGCTATTACAGCACAGCGTATTCTCTGGTACATATAAATGTAAAATGCTTCATGTAATTATTAAACACACTGGTCGGTGAAAAGTACTTCATAAAACATATTTAATAACAAAGTGGTGTGTTCCCAGACTAAATATGATAACAGCTGCATGTACAGACATTTATTCAGATCATCAGTAACACGTTTGTCCAACTAACATCAGATTGGAGCTCTTCATCTCCACTGAGAGTCTTCTACAGGTCGGTGGGCCAGTTGTTGTAGACAGATGGACACATGTACTGGTTCAACAGCAGATTCACTTTTTCCATGTCTGCTCCCACAGCACTGTGGACAAACATGATGTAAAAAAGAGGCTGTCATATGCAGATATAAAGACGAAGAGCCAGTACTGAAGACAGTATAAATTCTCAAATGATGTCTGCTGATTTATTTACCCTCATCTGCAAGAGAACTTAGCCTTCAGTTATATTAATTTATAGTAGCACCAAACTTTAATTGTCTCGTTTTATATACATATATATATATATATATATATAGTTTTATATACCTAGTTTCACAGCCTGTTTGAGAATATTTTATTAAGAAGAACACTTCTTCCAAGCCATGTCATACACTTTACTCTGCTAAGAGCATTTGTTGGTTTTGCATTATTATTGTTAAATTGATATTGTTAATGAAAAAGCAGCTCCAAGGCAAAGTCTGTGTTCCTTTTAATATAAAAACCTCACAGGAAGTGTGGAATTTCACTCAAAACTTTCAGCTTACCGCCAAGCAGAAAATTCAACCAAGTAGATCCAGCTGGATATAATCAGTGGGGGGAAAAGCGCTTCATTCCATCATTTTTTAGCAATTTCTATTTATCTGTTTTTTCCCATCGCTGTTTAACTACGCTTAGTGAATCTCAGCACTTCCTGTATGCATTTCACATTAAAAGCCAGCCAGGAAAAGACGTTTTGTGACCTTTTGTGCCATCAGAAAATTTTAAGGCTAGGAAAAGAAAAGTGGAAGTGAGGCAAAGTTAACAGCAAATGCAAACAGTATTAAAGAAAGAGCGATAGCAGATCAGTGAGTGCAACATCATTGCTGTTGGAATTTGTGCTGTGGAGAATTAGTTCAGCGCGCATATTACATCGAACTGTTCCTGTTTCTGCCTTTATTTGTTCATCCCTTCCATGCTTACTGCCATTATTTGAGACCTATCTTAAAAAAAATGTAAAAAATGATAAAGTCAGTTGGATATAACACTCTTATCTCAAATGTTTTGCCGTATAATCAGCAAAAAATGGAGTCACAGATTCTTCAACAGAAAGAAAAATATGATAAAATACTTAAATATGTGAATGCTCCTTCCTCCATTTATAAATGTAAGTGTAGCCAGAATTAAACTATAATGGAGTCATGTTATATGTTGTAACATGTTTCACTGTTCTTATCATGTGCCCGTGGTGTGTCGCACCTCTTCTTTGCGCCTTGCATGCGGTGCAGAAAAGCACAGATCGATGTGTGTTTGGCTTTAGAGCGCAGAAACTCTGAGTATCTGTTTGAGAACTCGATGTCTCCCAGCTGCCTCCTGCGGTCTAGACCTGAAGACATCAGCTGCCTGAAACACAATCACATTAGCACTCATAACACTGCGGGTTTTTGTGACACATCTTCACAATTTTATGTTTATCTGTTTTTATCTGCAATAACAAAAAGAAAAAAATAAATGCACTGAACATTGTATCACTTATTACAAAACATACTGCCTGGTGATAACGACACTAACACCCCCTTTCCATTGACACTAGCCCAACACTAGCACAGCATTAATGGAAAAGAGGTGTGAGAGAGTCATGAGAGTAAACCAAAAGAGCCAGATTGTGGTCCACAAGCTAAACAATGAGCTGAAACTCAATAAATAAATAAATAAATAAATAAATAAATAAAAAAATATTGCTCCACAAAGTAGAGTAACAGCAGAATTGGGTCATATTGGAAACACTCTGTGTATATGAGATCCAACCCTACAGTTAAGTGAGGAATCGTTTTCTTTGCCAAAAGGTGCAAAAGTCTGTTTATTATTTTTAGTGTAAGCTTACCTGAGTCTGGCTTCAAGCAGAGCATCTGCAGAGTTTGCTGACAGAGACCATGGTATATTCAGGGGTCTGATCTGAGTCAGGAAATCCTCCACTTCATCCTGGTCCCTGAGGTTACATGACAGGAAGATGAACATTTCAAGAACATTCCTGTTCAGGAATCATAAATCTTCATATAGTTTGTAATTTCAGATGTTTGCATTTAAGCAGAATCTGTGAGATTTGCCTGGGATGGGATGTTACCTGACAGGAAGTGATGTGGTAAGGTGGAGGAGTGAAAACAGCAGGAACACTTGAGTGGCGCTGATGGATGGCATCATGAAGATGATGAAGATGATAATTTCCTGAGGAGACAGGATTTTTCAAACCTTCTTCATTATACTTGTTTAGGTTTGTTTAACAAAGCTCTGCTTGCAACCTGCCTCTCACCCACCACCTTTGGGATGAACTAGAACATCATTGGACCTCACTAATGCTGTTTGTGTCTTTTCTTTTTGTCTCTAAACACTCTTGAAAGCTTGTAGCCTACATTTAGGTCTGTACTCTAATTATAACAGGTCTGTGCTGTTATAACCATGGATTGTATGGCTATAGCCAATGCAGTCTCCTCTGCTTTCATGCCATAATGGAGTTACTGTGATTACCAGTCATAATTACCAAATGATAAACTCTAATATATCTACCTACTGGTACAAAAACAGATGGCTCACATCAACTAAGTACTACTGTTTAAAGCAAGTAAACAGAAATTAAATGGATATGGTGGTGGATATTGTCCCGACCTTCCTGTTAAATCATCTGTAGCATCCATCCCATATGAAATGCAAAAAAAATATGCCTATGTATGTATAGCTATGCACCTTTAAAGCCACATAGCTTATAAGTATAAAAGGTACAAAGTTTAATATCTAAGCTTGCAAAAGTTTAATTATTGCTACAAAACTGTATTTGTAAGTCTGGTAGTGTTCAAATTCAGACAAAACACCTGATTCATAGAACAAAACTAATGTAAGACGCTGTTTTATCGAATAAAAACAAAGATTTAAGCCCTATACTCTAGCAGCTGAATGGACATTACTGTTCCAAATAAAACAGGAAATCTTGGAAATCATTTGTGGCCAAGATGGTCCACATGAGTTCAACCCAGACAGTCCTACTGTATTAACACAACAATGCAATTACAAAGGAAACAAATCCAATGCAGTGATTGCTACTTCTTTAAAGAAAACCCAACTAAAACCAAATTATACCTATATTTAGCCAGTCGCAGCATTTATAAATTTGTTTCTTTGCACTTCTGAGAAGAAACTGCAGCTTAAATGAACAAACACATTACAGTGAATGTATTATGAGACTCACCTGCACAGATCCTGCTCAGATCAACCCTGCAGACTGATGCCAGGGTCCACACCACCTCCTTTTGTACCCCCTCAGGTATCGACCTCTGCCAGACTTCACTCTGACTTTATTGGTCTGATTATTTATTGTGTCAACAGGTTGAGTTTGGAGTCAGATTTTCCAGCTGCTGCATTGGCTTGGTGACATCCTGAAATCTTAACGATATGGGATTGGACTTCCTTAATGAGCTTTAATCACCTGTGAGAGCTGCATCCTGTTTGCTCACATAAAATTAGCAACGGGTCATTGCTGAGTATTGATCGACAAACACACACATTTCTATCTTTTTGTTATTGGGATTTGTGCTTCTGTTTGCTTCAGAGCCAACTAGTAATTAAGAATTGCTTCAATAACAATGGACAAACATTCTTGTTGTTACCCAGCCTACAGAGAGCTGACATCATGTCCAGGCCTGTGTTCCATTATGCTTCTGTAAATCAGAGCTTTTCAGGTTTATTTTTCATATTCCAAACCAATAAAGTTGAACGGGAGGTAGAGCCTTCAGTGATCATCCCCCTCTCCTTTGGAACCAGACACACGCCCTCTAAACTTTTAAGATTAGGCTGAAAACATTCTTTTTTGATAAAGTTTATATTTAGGGCTGAATCAGGTGCAGTTTTAAGCCTTGGCTACTGGAAAAAATTTACTGCAGGGGTGTCAATCCTACGGCCTGCGGGCCAGAACTGGCTCGCCGAACGGTCCAATCCGACCCTCATTGATGTCTTTGCAAAGTGTGAAAATTACAAAATTTTAAATTAAAATGCAATGTTATTCCTGATCTGTCCAGTGGGTGTCACACTATCCTTATAAGAGTAGCAAGCCTATTCATGCTATAGAAACACAGGCAAGCTAGAAAGTCAAGTGTATGCTGTTGTTCATGGAAACCGTTTGAAAATGTCTTGGACACACAGTGTTGAGTTTTTCAGGAAAAATGGACCCGCTCCTCTTTATTCACAGAGATAAATGGGAAGCATGTGTGTCTGGTGTGTTCACAGGACATTTCAGTGCTCAAGGAATATAATATTAAGCGACACTGAGACAAATCATGGAGAAAAATACAAGAACTTCCAAGGACAACTGAGAACAGAAAAGATATCTCAAAAACCAATAAAGATAAAAGCCTGAAATTTTCACTGTCCTGAATCAGAATCTGTAATTTGGGGCAGATACATCAATAAGTGTCTGAGTATTGGCTAATTAAAATAGTGGAACAAAAAGAAAGCTGTTCTTTAAAGTCCCATATTTGAGCACACACAAAAACTAAAAAACTTCACATTGCGAAAGACAATTAGTGACAATTCCTGAATGGTATATACTAGTTATATTTCACAATAATGCAAAATAAAACATGTTGAATACTTTTTGACATGAAATTCTTAGTCACAAACATGAAGAAAATGCTGTTTTCATTCAACTTTCATGCTGGATTGAACAAATATGACAAGTTGCAGCACAAAAACAAAAATATCAGCAGATAGTCTAATCTGAATAGAACCAACATTCTGGAGTTTCCAGATGGTACTTTCATGATAAAATAGAAAATAATTCTGTTAAATATGTGCATTTGTTTTCATTTTCAAGACCTAGTGCTCTGGAGCAGTCTTATAATTCAGGTTAAATTTTACATATACTAAGAGATATTAGTATAGTATTATTAGTATAGAAGTACTTACGTTTGTGAACAAGCTTTTTCTGTAATGAGGACCAGCAAAATAAAATTACCAGTCCATGAAAAAAAATACTTGTTTATTCCCAAAATACTGAATATTGTGAGCATTTTGTGGAATTATAGATCCACTGTGATCTATAAATTAGAATGCAGAGTAATGACAGTAGACTGAGCAAAAACTGGGATATAATTTAAATTGAATACTTCTTTACACTAAAACAAACGGAAATATCTGGAGGTTTTGGTTTTTATATGTCCTTATGGTTTCAGTAGTCCGGCTCTTTTGATCTCAGATTTACTGCATAACGTGCTATAAGATGCTAAATGGTTTATGAGATATGATTTAAACAAGCACACGACAGCTTCAATGAAAAAATACAAGTGTTGGACTTTCTTTTTTTCTTTTTTTTGACCTCCAGCTTGCACTGAGGTGGTTTTTAGCCTAGTAAGTGGCTGAAATGGAAAACAGTGTTTCCAAATCTGAGACCGTGGTTGTCAGCTGGAAGGTGGTTAATTGTCCACTCTTTTATTTGGGAATGAGTTTCTGCTTGAAGTAGAGGAGTTTAACTATCTTGGTGTCTTGTTCATGAGTGGAGCAGGAGATTGGCCAATGGATTGGTATAGTATCAGCAGCAATGTGGATGCTGTTCCAGTCTGGTAAAGGGAGATCTGAATGAGCAGGCAAGTTATTGATTTACTGATTAAGCTATGTTTTAACCCTCACCTATGGCCAGGAGCTGCGGTAATCGAATGAATAAGAATGATGTCTAGACTCAGCCTTAGAGACAAGGTGAAGAGTTCAGTCATTCAGAAGGGGCTGACTAGAAAGCCTCCTAGATTCCTCCTAGGTGAGGTGTTTCGAGCATGTTTAATCAGGAGGAGATCCCAGGTTAGACCCAGTGCAAGCTGCAGAGATTGTCTCTCAGCTGGCTTGGGAATGCTTTGGTGTCTCCCAAGAACAGCTGGAGGTAGTGGCACGGGAGAGAGAGGTCTTGGTATCTCAGACTGCTGCCCCCACAGCCAGGACATGGATAAGCAGCAGAAAATCAATGCCAGCCATGGCTTTATTGCTTCTGTTAATCCATAACCTTTATACCTACATCTAGAACTTATAGCATCCTTATCTCAACATGTGAAGTTACAATAAGGGATATAATGTTGAGGAAAGCTCTGATTGAGGACTGAATTTTTACTTTTTAGCATTCTCAGAAATGCTAGTGGGATTTTGAATGAGGTTTTCTTATTTATGGAGCAGAACCTGTAAGTGCTTCTCACTTTCATGCTCTATTGTTATAGTCCTGTGATACTCAGCTGTTCACACGAGTTAATGGTATGCTGAATGCATATTCTGTTTTCTTATGCTTTCTTCATGTTGGTCTGCACATTTACCATGCTGAACAAACCAGTTTGATGATATTTCACCAAGAGAAAAGTCCTTCTTTTTCGACTCTGGTTGCAATATCAGAGTAATTTATTACTCAAAAACAACGGGAGGCTCACTACTTTTTTTTTTTTTTTTTGCCAGTTTAATGGTGGCCATTGGTGACTGGCTGCACACACAAAGGTTGCACTGGCCCTGATAGCAAAAGCACGGTCACCTTTAGAGTTTAGCCTCAACTTTGTCATAACCAGAAGATCTCCACATGAGAATCTAAGGTTGTGAGCTGGCTCATATAGGGTCAACATTTCTACTATGTAGCTTGGGGCCAGTTCCAGGGAATCTTTAAAAGTGATGAGTAAAACCTTAAAATCAATTAAAATTAAAATGGGTGCACAAGTTTGAATTTATTTTGGATTTTCTCTAATCCACACAGGGTCAAAAGTATACATACAGGCTCAAATATATACATACACCTCCACTAATATTTGGTTAAATGTCCCTCAGCAAGTTGCACCTTGACCAGACGCTTTTGGTAGCCATCAAAAAGCTTCTAGCATAATTCTGGCTGATATTTGACCACTCTTCTTGGCAGAATTGGTAGAGTTCATTTAAAGTGGTTGGTTTCCTGGCATGGACCCAGCTTTTAAGTATAGTCCACAAATTTTTAATAGGATTGAGGTCGGGGCTTTGTGAAGGTCATTCCAGAAGCTTAATGTTAGCCTGCTTTATCCATTCCAAAGCCAGTTTTGATGTGTTTGAGATCGTTGTCCTGTTGGAAAACCCAACTGTGTTCAAGTTTCAACTGTCTAGCTGTTGATTTGAGGTGAAGTTGAAGAATTTGGAGGCAGTCCTCCTTCTTTATTAATCCATCCACTTTGTGCAATGTACCAGTACCACTGGCAGCAAAACAGACCCAGGGCATGATGCTACCACCACCATGCTTGAAAGCTGGTACAGTGGTCTTAGGTTTGAAAGCCTCACCTTTACTCCTTCAAATGTACCCCTTGTCATTGTTGCTCAATCTTCAATCCTTGTCTCGTCTGACCATCAAACTTTTCTCCAGAAGGTGTTTGGCTCGTCCATGCAGACAGCAGCAAATTTCTGTCAAGTTTGAAGGTGTTGATTTTGGAGCAGGAGCTTCTTTCTTGGTCAGCACCCTCTCAGTCCATGGCAATGTAAAACTCACTTCAGTGTGGTCATTGATGCTGGTGTTTCAGCAGTTTCCAGGTGATGGCATGCTTGAGCCTTGGTTCCTAAACATCCTAACCAATTTCGTATATTCTGAGAGTAACAGTTTGGCTCTTCTTCCAGACCTTGGCAAAGTGGTGACACATCCGAATAACTTGTGCAGTGACTTTGACAGAAAGGCAAGCAGAGCCGAAGTCATTCCTGGCTGAAGAATTGTAAAATATTACTTCTGTAATGAAATAAATATTTACGATATTATTAAATATTTACCATTAATAGACAATGACGAGTGGTGGAAGAATTTTTTTAGAAAACACCTCACTATGCATTAAACTGTATTATTGGCAAATTGTACAGAAAATATTAAAAGTAAAAGTAATTATTCTGCAGAAAAATGTTCCTCATCAGTGTTATATGGATCAGTATCACTGCTGCAGATGGTTAAGCTTGAGCTCATTTTAAATACTTTATATTGTGTTTAATTTCCAGTAATGCATCATATTCTATAAAATCATATGTTTGTAATGTGGCTGTCCTGTGAGGACCATGTATCTCTGAAACAAAAGAACAGCTGTTAATGAGCATAGAAAAACAGGCTTAATACACTTTTTAAAATCTAGGTGTAAATACATTAATAATAAATAAAATCACAGTTGAAATAAGAGGCTTGAGCACTGAGTAACATGATTAACTGTATGTATGTACAGGGGGGTTAAAAATATTAATGAAAAATGAAGGCGGTGTATTAGCAAACAGCAGGTTAAACTTTGTAAATTCATTCAACCAAGTAATTTCTCGTAAATGCTAATCCAAAAGTGCTGGCTGAGTTTAACGTGCCTGTTTTATTAAACCGAACATGGTACAGTAGGAGTTGACGTCCCCTCTCCATCATCAAGGTTTTCTTTCCTGATAAACCTCCCAACTTGTGTAAATCTACAATTCTCCTTCTTAGATCTTCACTGAGTTCCTTGGACTTTCCCATTGTTCTGAGTATTGGTCAATCCAATGAGTGCTGTCAAACAAATCCTTCATATGCTATATTGGAGGATTTTGATAACTGACTTTCTGTTTAAGCCATTTAGAAGAAAAAAAAAATGTTTGCCTTCAGAACTGCTTTAATTCTTCATGTCATAGATTCAACAAGGTGCTGGAAACATTCCTCTGAAATTTTAGTTCATATTAACATGACAGCATCACACAGTTACTGCAGATTTATCTGCTGCACGTCCATAGTAAGAATCTCCTGTTCCACCACATCCCAAAGGCGCTCTGTTGGACTGAGATCTGGTGACTGTGGAGGCCATTTGAGTGCACTGATGTCATTTTCATGTTGGTGAACCCATGTGAATTGTAGCCTTACCTTCCTGTTCTTAACTGACAATACTGGCACTCATGGTCTTCTTCTCTTGCTGTAGCCCATCTGCTTCAAGGTCTGATGTGTTGTGTGTACTGGAGTTACTTTTGCCTTCCTATCAACTTGATGCAGTCTGGCCATTCTCTTCTGACCCCTCTTCTCTTTTTTGGATCATTCTCTTTGAACCCTAGAGATGCTTGTCTGGAAAAATCTCAGTAGATCAGCAGTTTCTGAAATATTCAGACCAACCTGTCTGGCACTAGCACCCATGCCACATTCAGTCATTTAAATCAACTTTCTTCCTCATTCTGATGCTCAGTTTGAAATTCAGCAGGTCATCTTAAACATGTCTACAGGCCTAAATGCATTGAGTTGCTGCCATGTGATTGGCTGATTAGATATTTTTCTTACATCAGGTATGTTATCTTCTATTTGTTTCCTAGAATCCAAGACAAACCTCATAACTCTGAACACGGAAGAGTTGAAAATACTTTATTTCTTGATAATGCAACAGCTACAGCAGAAGGTATAAGTTACAGCTCAGTTTACAGTTAGAGGTCGACTGATTGACTAGATCAAACTAGTATTCAGTGTCAGATTAAACTACAGTGTTGGAGATTATAGTATTCCCTGTAAGCAGGAGAGGCTTTTAATTAAGGAATGCTTCACAGAACTGGAACAGGGTCCTGTATAAAGAAGGATCAAAGATATGAAAGATGGACACTTAGTTGTTATACATTATTAATCAGAAAAATAAATATGAATAATTAGTGCTAAAAATACAAACCAGTTGCAGTTCATTCTACATGTTCTGCATGTTCAACACAACACTACAGATGATATGGTTACATTAGTCTCTACATATTCAAATATAATCTAGCTTTTTACAGTTTTCACTTTCTCTGAGGTCCCGGTCACGTCCCCATTTTTTTAATATATAAGCAACATTATTTGACCTACATGATATCATGTAACTTTTACATGACATGCAAATGCATTTTAAGCTTTTCATCTCTTTTTGTGGCATTAAATGACACGCAGGAAGCAAACCATGCACACTGATCACTCTGCTGTCCATGATACAGTAAGTTGCCTTCATTCATTTTGTGTTTTTACCAAGTTTGCTACATAGAGAAACAAGAAAACCTCACATTTATGATCAGCATTTAAATCAGTTAATTCCAGTGAAACTGATGTAATCATCTCACAGTGGAGTGCAGGAAAGTTTTCATGTCTAATGTTTGTGAATGTTGACTTGCCAGTTCACACCACCAGATAAGATAATTATCTTATTAGCTGTGTGCCACCATCCAGTTTATCTCATCAGTTCCCTGACAGATGACATGGTTTAAAAGACTGTTATAACACAGGGAGTCCAAAATTTTCATAGTGACTATATTTTGACAGTTCTTACTGTCTCAAATTTAACGTGGCAAGTGGTGCACAACTTGTTCTGCTGGCTGCTGCATTTTGAGGACATTTATAACTTGTTGAGCCTCTTAACAAACACTGTCCTTCTACACTGAAGACATTAACTTAACAGACAGAAATGCTGCAACACATGTAGCTAGATATCACTAGTATCTATCTGCACCAGCAATGCATCTTGCCCCTACTGGCTGGTTGGTGAGGGCGAGAAGTTTACAGAGTTCCACACTCAGCTTCTTGACACTATTCAGGTACTCTCAGTGCATTGATTGTACTCACATCTGTCTTTGTGAATACCGTAACACGCTTAAAATAGCAAGTGTAATTAGAGAAGAATGCAAAGATGCTGGGAGTAGAAGGCTCACTAAATCTATAGATTGCATGGTCCTAGCTTGACAGATACAATGCTCACTACCTGAACCAAGCTTTTAGCAACAACCCTTTCTGGTGTGACCGGGCCTTTTCTCTCGGTACGTTCGCAGTGTAATGTAGCAGCATGCTTGGCTGGACAGTTTTACTACACTGCTCGATACCAACTGCACTTGCAACACAGGCATGTCAGCAGTTAACTCAGAAGCTGTAATATCAGTCCAGTACTTTAAATTCACGAAAACACGGAAATGAATTTGCCAATTTCTAGCTCAACTAGTAAATAAAACTATAATTATGGAACGCATTTCAATAATAAGTAGAGCTGGCTAAATGTAAATAAATAATCGTTTCCCTCTCCTGTTTGAAAATCCACTTCAGTTGTCAGTCGACCTCTGTGACGAGTTTTAATGCATTTGGTTTGTGGTTTGTTTGGGGGTTTTACAGCAGAATGACGATACATTAATACAACTTTAAAAACTAAATCAGCATGAGAAAGACAGCTCAGCTAAAGGTCTTCACAGGTTCATCTGATTCCAGTTAACAGAGGCCTGACCTTTGACCCAAGTTTACCTAATTCATCCTAATTCATGGATGTTTTTCCATGTGTCTGCTTTAGGCTGGTTTCAAAGGTTTAGGAGCCCTGAAGACCTCTGGGCTGAGTTACATCTATCACAGACACAGACGGACAAACTGCTACATCAGTAACCCCCTGCTGGTATTTGGTCAGATTAATGAGGATAAAGCTGAAAGTTGATTGGTAGGTGTTTCGGTATATCATGAGCTGCTGCTGGTTCCCTCTTCCATCAGTTTTGAGTCCAGCTCGACATCAGCGGAAAGGAAACAGGAGTGCCGGTAAATACACAGACAAACAAACATCTACAGTCTGACATTCCAGTGCTGATGATCGTCCTCCTCTCCGAGTTCAAACTATTTTCCATATAACTGATTCAAAAAGTTCATTCTCTGGGGAGATCGTGATGTTTTAATATAATAAGAACAGATATCTGTCGATAAGAATTAGACAGACTTCTCCTGAGATCTCAAAAACAACTTCAACATAAAGATGGATGACATAACAGTTGAGGCTGCTACATGTAGACTCGATTTTCTACAACAGTCAGTCAGCAGTGGCTACAGAGGCCTTCAGGCTACGACATGCTCAGCGATGTTTGCTGAAGGTTTTTAGAAATGAAAAATACTGGTGTGTGAATGTTCTCCCTTTCTGAGCCATCAGATGAATATCAACACTGGACTTCAACACAACCACAATTTAAAAACTTGCATTTCTCACGGTGAGATTAACACATTTATCCACAATTCTATTTACTAAGAAAACTGAAGTATCTGTGGATAAACCCTTACAGCCAAAGAATTGTAGACAGCCTTTTCTATATCCATTGTTGCAGCATTTCCTGAACTTTTTCACCTGTGATGCTGTGAAAGAAGAAAACATCCCTTTGTCAGTATTGAAGGATGTGTGTTTCTATTAGTCAGTGTCTAACAGCAATTCAGATTTTTTTAGGCATAAATTCATCAAAGACTAATGCTCAATTTTGTTACTAAGATTTATTTATATTAAAAACAATTCAAACCATTCCACCAGCTCTGGATTCGTCTGTTTGGTATTGTATCGAAATAGTTACTGTCAGAAATCCTTTGTTTCTGCTCTTCAGGAACAGAAGTTTCTACATTTCCATCTGCGACAGTTTGGCTAGTAATGCTGACACTAGAGCCCCACCACTAGCATATAATCTAAAACAGGGTTGTAATGGTTCACACACACTTTAAAGTAACTGAACCCACAGAGTTCAGCACAGGATAGTTGCATACTACAGAAATGTGTTTGCTGCAACCATTACTTTTAGTCACCTTTTGTTCTTGGTGTGGGGCTCAACAAGTGTCCCAGAGTTTTGGCATCAATTTTTTTCAGCACACTACCACCCAGACGAATATAAAATAGCATTTCCTACATGGTGTGGAAGAACCTGAGTGGCCTTCATAGAGCATCTCTGAGGTGAAATGGAACACCTGCGAGGAGTCATACCTTCATCCAGTATCAATACTGGACTCCACTGATGCTGTTGTGACTTTTAATGGGAACAAACTACAGACAGTGTTGCAGGAGATTAATGTCTATAGCTTTGGAAAATGTGCTTCAGCCACGTCATGGATTTTTAGCTGTCTACATACTTTTAGCCATATAGTGTCTCACTGTGAGGAACAATTGTGAAAATAAACAAAGAAATGCATTTTATTTTTGCAAAAATACTGCAATGGCTATGTACCTTTTTTGAATTGTGGAAGGTTCAGATAAGGTTTTACTACAGTCAACTGAAGTTACAGCTACAGCTTTAGCTCACAGATTACAGGTTAGTGTACAGTTAGTGTGTAAAACTGCTGTTAAAGCATTACATTTTTCCTTTGTGTAATGTCTTTACTCAGACTGAGTTGCATATTGAGCAGAAATGGAAGATAAAAGCATTCATTTGTGCGCTGTTCAGCTTACCCAGGTACGACCAGCTTGACTGACACAAGACTAAAAATAAAACTTTAATGCTTTCTTTTTTCTTATTTTCTTTAGAATTAAAAAGAGTGAAAAAATACAACTACAAAGATACGACTGAGCTTAAGTCTCCCAGAAAAATGAAGGAACCACAGAGGAGTGGGAACAACTCTGATGGACCTGTTTGAGAAGCTGAACCCTTCCCATGGTGATGAACACGGTGACAGAGGAAAAGTTGGAACTGTGGAAACAAAATCTCGTCAGGATTATTTTCTGTAAATACTGACCCAATTACCTTTAACATTTAACGAATTTGAGGTTACCCCGAACCCCTAATGGTCACATGACCCTGGGAATGATTGCAGGGTGTCTGGTATCCTTGTAACAAGCATATAACAGATAATTCCTAAAATCTGGAGCTGAGACAGCAGACCATAGCAAGTGAGAATGGTTGTTAAGACAAAATAAATCAAAAAACCTGTGATAAGTCAAAGTCAAAGCCCACAGGTTTGAAACACACCTAAACCTAAAGGCTTACAAGACTTGATAAAGGTCTCACTAAAGCTCAAAATCGAGACAAGCCCGGCAAGACAGAATACATGTGTGTGAATGAGAGGAAGACAGGTAGAAAGGTGAACATATAAGGAGTAGAGGTAGTGAAGGTAGAAGAGTTTAAATAAATGGTGGAGCGGGTGAAGATGATTTGTGACAGAAGGAGAGCAGTAAGAGTGAAAGGGAAGGTTTACAGGATGGTAGTGAGACCTGCTATGATGTATGGTATGGAGACAGTGGCATTGATAAAAAGACAGGAGGTGGAACTGAAGATGTTAAGATTTTCATTGGGAGAGAGCAGGGTGGACAGGATTAGAAATGATTACATGAGAGGGACAGCTCAGGTTGAGCAGTATAAGGACATAAGTGGATGGACATCATTTGAACAGGCAAAACTATCCATTTTAACTTTTTTTTAATGCATGTACAAACTTAACAGTTTAAGTAGACTAATAAAATACATTAACTAGCTTAGCAGTTGAAGCTATGTCTGAAAATGATTAGCACTAGTGTCCATTACTGGTCAAAACACCCAGAGGCGAGACATTGTTTCATGACTAATCTGTTTCCAAACACTGATAATGATAAGAGAAATCAGCATTACTTGTGACTGTCGTCATAAATTCACATTAAAATGCCAATCAGAGAGAGGCAAATCTGATGATGGAAAAGATGAGACTGAGAATAAAAAAAAAAATGAAATGAAATCAAAACAAGTCTGAGTTAAGAGAAAATAGGACTGGACTGTGTGGGTCAGGATCTCACCATCACAGGGCTCCAGAGCTACAGGCCAATTTAGGCTGTGACAAACAGAGAAACCTTTTGAGCAAAACAGACATGAACAAGTTCATGTTGCTTTGATTTTTGGTTTATGAAACACTGTGAAGCTGTGCAGGTCTCCGTTTCCAGCCTGGAGTTCAACATTAAATAAATCAGGTACCAAACACCCAACAACCATTCCAAACAAGCACCAATGGACATCTTGAGGAAATCCAAAATCTGAGGGTGAAGCTTTACGGTCTGGATCTACAGTTTCCTGAATTTCAACAGTTTTATTCCAGGGAATAGAGACGTTTAGAAGAAAGAAAACTAAGCATCACTTCCTATCTGTGAGGAAATCTCCTTAAATCCTCAGACCTGGAACGTAAAGTTTAGTCTCTGACCATGCTGCTGACATTTGTCAAGTAACAATATCACTTAGCCAGAATATCCTGTTGAGTTTTCAAGTGAAAGATGTGATGAGCATCACATGATGGAGGTGGTAGCAGTGCTTTAGGCGGCGTCCATAATCAGATGGCTCCAATGCCTGGGGAAGAATAATGGGGGTCTATATTGCACAGGGGTTGGTGAGATCCTCAAAAACTGGCAGTTCTTCGATCCCTCGAGCAAACAGCTTGATCAATTGGCAGTGTACTCTGAGAAAACAGCAGAGGGTGTTTTTAAGAGAAATTTTAAACCCAGTATTAATATTTGTAAGGAAGAAATTCCCAGAGGGTTGTCTTACGTAACGTCAATGGCTGTGTGGGTAAGGATCTCGCCATCGCAGTTCCAGCTGCTGTAGGCGGGTGCACAGCCACAAGCCGGGTGATCTTTGCAGATCTGGCTGAAGATCTGCCGTTTGCCATTCTCCTGCAGGTCCAAGTCCAGGTCCGAGTCGCTCTGGCAGTGACGTGGTGTGAAACGGAAACGCCTCACTCGATGGACCTCAATGAAGGTTAGGTCAAACTGATTGAGAGAACAAGGGAAGAAAGTACTGGATGGTGGACTGCAACATCCTACTAGTATGTCTAAAGAACGTCAATCAGAACATGGATTTATATTCCAGCCTGAAACATACCTGGTCATCTTTGCTGGTGTGTCGAAGGAGGTGTCTAAGGAAGTTGAAGCGGGAACATTTTCGGACAAGGATGAGGTCTGTGGTACCGTCAGCCAGGTGGGCAGCAGGCGAGAGGCCTTTAGGGCTGCGAGGACAAGCACAGCTCATGCTGGCAGCATTTATAGCGAGGAACTTCCCTCGGATCGTCCTCCACTCGCCATTACTCTCTGGATGAAAAACCCCCAAACAGACTTGTTAAAGTAACAGCAGTAACAAACCTCACTTGTTACTGCTGCCAAAGAGCTTCACTCTATGCCTCCAAGTTTGCCTTTTATTCATTAAAAACATACAGTCAAAAATAGCATATTCAGTCCAGTGTTTCCCATGCAGTGAATTTACAGCTACAGTTGTGGTCAGAAGTTTGCATCCACTCATCATGGGCATGAATGTTGTGGTAATTTTGGGCTTCTAATGATTTCTTTTTCCAGACTGGCATACGTCTTTAATGACTTTAAAAAAAATAAGAATTCGGTGCACAAGTTTGAATTTAATTTGAATTCTCTCTCTAATCCACACAGGCTCAAACACACACACACACACTGTTGGGATGTTTTCTTTCTCCAAGTATGTAAAGGGTATTCTCATGTAATGTTTCATGTGATAGAAACACAGGTGTTATAGTAATGTAGAGGTATGCCAGGCTTAGAAGGTACATATGTGGGAAATTAAAGAGAGACAAAGAAGCAGAACGGAAGATGACATGAATGGTAAAGAACATGTGGATAACCTTAACCGAGGAGAAGGAGAAAAGTATAAATGTCAGGAAGGAAGTTATGTGATGATGGATGAGGGTACCGATGGCAGTGATCTAAAGAAACAACATCTAAGGGGGCCACTGATGTGAAACGTATGACAAAGGTGTGAATGTATAAAGTACTGGGGAAACAAGGAATGTGGCTCTCTTTTGTCTGAAGCATGCGGGACAGGAGAGACCTGGCCAGAAATAAAGTATTCCTAACTATTAATTGTGGTCTTGGTAATTCTTTGGATATCAAAACACGCATCACTACAATTGGCGTCACCAACAGGATCGGCATCTTCAAACAGGTAAGCGAAATCTACTATCTGCTTATAGTTCCCTTCGCTTACCTGTTGAAGTGTCGAATAAAGAGCTTGAAGATGTGATGATGTGTTATGTTTATATTGGTTATAAAGTGACTAATTATAAAAAAGATTGGCTTCTAAGTTGTCGATACAAAG
>VUQS01069279.1:0-14301 GCA_015108495.1 Heterochromis multidens
TCTGTGGTCAAAGAGCTCTAGTTTCATCTCATCTGACCAAAGGACTCTTCCAGTGTGCATAATCTTTCTCCAGGTTGTCCTCAGCATACTTCAGTTTGGCTTGAAGGTGTTTCTTCTGCAGAAGTGAAGTTTTTCTTGGTCTGCAGCCTCACAGTCCATTCCTGTGCAGGGTTCTAGTGATTGTCTTCTTTGAGACTACAATTCCCAACTTGGCTCAGTCAGCTGACTTGGGGTTGTTCAGCTGTGATAAGACTTTATATGTAATAAGCCAGACGTGAGCATCGAAAAAACATAGTGCATGAGATGGACCTCTGCCTCCCCTGAACAGGCAGAAGAAATATCGAACTAAAGTGAGACACAGGAAACAGACACAGCAGCAGCTTTTTCTCTATTTGATAAATAAAAAGGAGTAAATCACTTTTTTTTTTTATGTTGCTCCTACTTGTCTTTAAAGTCACCTGAACTTTGTTCAGACATTCAAAATGTGTCATTTAAGGAACCTGTAATGTACATGACACCCCTGTTAATGAGCATGGAGACCCTCACAGGTTTCTCTCTCGGCTTTAGTGACACTGAGTAGTGAATAGTTTTACAGGGATTTGGAGGAATCAACATGCAGCAACATGTTTTACCTGCTGAGCCTGAGAATTTGATAAAACAACAGTGTGAGTGGCTGCCAGCCCACGCTGCACCACAGTCAAACTCACCGATGTCAAACACCCAGAGAGCACATCTGCACGTGGTGTACGCAGAATCCAACAGGCCTCCAAACACGTACAGGAAACCCTGAAAAGCTCAAAGCTGTTAAACATGCTCAACATGCCCACTGCTATCACAGGATGATCTCTCTGCTTTATGTCCAATGATTACACTAAAGAATTTGAAAGTACCTCATGAGCCACCATAGAATGTCCCTCCAGTTCCTCTGGTGCAGCTTCACCAATGCAGTTCAACTCAGTCCATTCATCATATACTGAAATATTGAACATAGTCTTGTCATTAACTGATGATAACAAAAAAGATTTCATATAAGACTGTTTTCTAAGAATACACCAAAAAATGTCCTTCACACAGTTTTAAGTGGAATAAATGTTACATTTTTGCAAACTTCATGAACCACAAACTGTACGAAAAGATGGACAACTTGCAACACTTCCTCCATCTGAACTAAGGTACCACCCAAATATCACAGAAATGGTTGCTGCTATCTTTTCATGAAAGAAGTATTTGCAGTAGTGACAACAGACTGTATATAAAAGATGGACATTGGAACCATCACCAGGCCAGAGCCAGAAGTGATCATATTTGGGTGACAGGGTTGAGTGCTGAGTTATCAGCTAATTGGGGGGTGGGGGGCTGATGCTTATGTAAATGAGCCAGTTTTGACAGCTCTGTCCTTAATGTGCAATTCTTAAAAAGAGGTCTTTTAGCTACTCTGAGATCACTTCTAAGAAGTGTTCTGTCACTCATCTTTATATAGTTGATGGTTATCGATGGGTGGGAGCCCTTACCCACGCTGTACTTCCAGAAGTCCCTCAGGCAGCTGTTCTCTCTGCCTCCCACAATGTAGACGTTTCCATTGTAGCTGCAGCAGGCGTGCTTGTAGCGGTCGCACGGGGAGAGGCTGCTTCTCGGGGGGAGCTGAGTCCACAAACAGGGGTTACTCTGACTCATTGCTGGCATCCTTCACTCTCACTGGACCATTTTCTAAAAGGAAGTAAATGTATAAGGTCATGTGTGAAATGGACCCACAGACTGGTCACATGTTTTGAGCTTCATTGTGTGATAGTGTGCAGGACTAAACATCCCTGTTTCTGTTAGAAGTTTAACTTTTTTAAAATAAATTCTGCTCCAACTGAAGCTACAGACACTAAAGCCACTGACTCCACCTGGATACTGCAAGTTATTAAACAATGCAAAAATATGTTTCATTTCCATCTGTGTGGACAGACCCCGATCAAAAGTGGACAAAACAAAGGCTGCACTGCAGGAGGCAGGACAGGAAAAATGCAAGCAACAGATAAACAAATGGAAGCTACTTTTAGCCGCTCCCTTCTTCACAGCGGGTAGCTGCACATGTTTGGCAGAGTTTTATGCCAGGTGCTCTTCTAACCTGTCTGTGGCTGGAACTGAACCAGCAACCTTTTGCTTGCTAACCAAATGTGGAACCCACTACACAATAAATGCCTCAAAAATGTCTGTACCATCAAACCAAGTAACTGTCTCTGCAGAACATGAGTGGATACTTATGATCTGAAAAAAGAAAAGAGCAGAGGGACTACACCAAACCCCCCCAAACAGGGCCTGAATTTCAGTGCCAGATTTTGGGTGCTGTGTATAATTCAATAAATTTTCCACAAATCTAGTGCTTATAATGCAGGGAAATCCTGCACACAGCTACTGTGATCTAATAATACTCAATGTTGCACTGCAGCAGAATGACTGGCCAGAAGCGCTGCAGAGGCGGATCAGCATCTGGCCTGGAAGACACCTGGCGAGCTTGCCCTCGCCCTCTGCCCACAAACTCTCGCTAGCAAACACACTTCTGTTAAAATCCATCTGAGCTTTTCCCTCATTTGCATCTTTCCTGACTGGCTGCAGACCGAGAGAAAATGAACTTTTCATTTAGATGCGCACTGTGGCGTTGAATTATCATGTCTAACAATAAATCAAATAAAAGGACTTTTGTGGTGTCGTTCTTCTTTATGGAAGGATTGTGCTGAATAATAAACTCCTTATTAAGTGAACACGTTTTTCATCTGAAGAGATTATTACATTTCCATGTTAACCAGACAGTGAGAGATTTGCTGAAGACGTTTGGTTTGAGAGGGTACCAACTTTACTCATGAATTTAGTTCAAGCTGGATACCTTTGGTACCTTTGAGAGTCGACCTGTGTGTGTCGATCATGCGTCTATGATGCTTATTTTTGTCTGGGATCATGAACATAAACAGTCCTCTGAGAGCAGCCAGCATCTGAACAGGAACTCAACTGTCCACCCAAACAAAGCAGACTAAATCCAGACTAAATCCCTTCTGTGGGACACATTTATCAGGGAATTCCATCCAATTTTAAAACGTGAATTTCAGGCCCTATAAGTAGTTAAATGTTAGCTACTTACAGTACTTTCCACACACAGACTTTAGCTGAGCAGGCAACCCGTTAAATATATTTAATATATATTTGTTGAGTCCATATTATTTTGATATTTTTAAATGACAATCCTTAGCACTGTCACCTCACCTGGGTTTGAATCCATCGGCCAGCTGGGGCCTTTCTAGGTGGAGTTTGCACGTTCTCCCCGTGTTGGATACTCGAGCTCCCTCCCACAGTGCAAAGACATGCATGTGAGGTTAATTGGAGATTCTAAATTGGCCGTAGGTGTGGATGTTAGTGTGAATGGTCTCTCTATGTGTTAGCCCTGTGATGGACTGGTGACCTGTCCAGGGTGTACCCCACTTCTCACCCTATTACAGCTGAGATAGGCTCTAGCCCCCACCCCCAAACTGGATAAGCATTTATTAAATGACAGATATTTGTTGTTATATACATCTATTTACCAGTGAACAATCCTCCTCACTCTTATTTTGAAAGTTCAGTTGTTGCTAACAAGATAGCCTCATGTTCTCCCTGACAGCTGGCTCAGTGGCTCCTGGCGTCGAATCCAGACTGACTTCTGTGTGGAGTTCTTCATGTTTTCTCATCATAAAACATGCCAGCACCCGTGGCACTCTCAGAAAAAAGAGCTGCTTCTCAAGAGTTTCACTTCCTGGTTAAATAAAGAATGATTAACACAGCTATGGGAAACGCTGCACTCAGCATGTCCTCTCTGGCTTTAATAGATGGTGTCCCTGGTGACTGATGCCACACATGCTCACTTCTTGGATCAGCTTAAAAAAAAAACTTATATTTAAATGCTTGTTGTGGTATCACATATAATGTTGTTTAAATGAACTGGTTCTCATTTAGTGCTTTTTTCTCTACTTGAGGACTCAAAGCAGTCTCATTGTTCAAGCACTTTTCTCTACATCTTAGTGCTTTCTATCAAACATTCACACTCCAATGAACACATCAGAAGCCAAAGGATACTTTGGGAAGCAGACCGAAGCAGCCAGGGATCGGATGTTGAAACCAGTGATTTTCATTATTATTGATTATTTTTTCATTCATCAGATAAAAGATCTGTTTACTGTGTAATAAACACAAGAATGAGCAGTGATGCTTCTACATGTGAGAAGCTGAAAGCATCACGTTTGCATCAATTATACTTTTAAAAAGCCAGGTAATTGTTGCACCTGTGAAATATTTTACTACCTGTGTGTAACTCACTTCATGACTCACTTCAGCGTCTTTACAGGACATGTGAGCTGAGGTCACTCGTCACTGGATATGAGCAGTAATTTTCCACAGTGACACTCCAGCCATAAGTTTTCCTCTGTCTGGACTTTGTGGCTAAATTCCATCTTATGAGCAAACAGCTCTGAGGTCGTAACACTGGAGCTACATGCCCAGCTGAGTGTTGTCCAAACACCTGAGGGTCACATGAATAAAGAGGGACCTCGCCCTCTTTGTTAGTGGAGATTAAAAAAAAAAGATTCAGCGATGCAGTTCTTCAAGATAGAACCAAATGGACCAACTAGGTTGGTGGTTTGATCCCTGGCTGCTCCAGTCTGCATACCAAAGTATCCTTGGGCAAGACACTAAACCCCGAGTTCTCCCGATGCGTTCATGTGAATGAATGAGTGTGAATGTTAAATAGAAAGCGCTTATACACAGATAAATATATAGAATGGGAATGAGTGAATGAGACACGTATACATATTTGTATAGTGCTTTGTGTGCTCGAGTAGAAAAGCACTATAGAAGGACCAGTCCATTTACCCAAAGTTCACATATATTATATATGTATATTGTATATATATCAGTTTATCACTCGGCCTTCTTGTAGCGGCGCTCGACCGAAGTGCTGCTTGGCTACCAGCACTTCATCGCTCTCTCCGCTCTTGAGGTCAGCCACCACAGGAGGTTGCTGTCCTGGCTGCTCTCACAGACAGACTTTATGGTAAAAAACACCCACAATCCTGCATCCTCCACCAGCTCCATCATTTATTTGTTTTTTAGTGGAATTACATTTATAGTTTAAGAAAATCACTTGTAAAAAGTTGTTTTCCCCCCAAAGGGAGGGAGTGTGTAATCAGTTCTGTCTGCCTGTCTGTCTGTTAGCAGTCTAGCTTCCACAGTTTTCAAAATATCATTTTCAAATTTTGTGTGATGGTAGAAACCAATAACAGCTCGAGCTGATTTAATTTTGGTGAAAATCGGGTCAAAGTCAAGGTCACGCCAAATCTGAAAATCAATAAAAACTTTAACATGTTTAATAAAAACCAGCTGATGTCATCATGTTGTAATAAAAACATCATAAAACATCAAAGTTTTTGATGTGGGCATACTCTTAGTATAAGCCCATCTACTCCATCGTTCCAATAAATGATCCAATCGCTGCCATGCAGGGCGGCAGACGAGGTTAACCTGCACCCACTGGGGCACCATGATCCATCCACCATAATGAACCATGTGTGGCCCAAACACAAAGCACAACAGCGCTGATTCTATGAACGATTCAGAATTGGTGACCATACATGGATAGGTATCAGCTCTGCATGGCGGTTCACTTTTTTACCTCAGACCTATAGCTCTACTAACTCAGCCAGTCTGCTGTTATCTGAGCAAAATGGCTCACGTGTCTCTCCTCCACTCTTTAGCATACACTCCCCACACACAGCAAGTATTTCAGTGACAAACACACACGCCTGATGAAACAAAAACTTGACAGAAGATAAAAGGAGGTCTTTGCAAACGCAGCCACATTAAGCTCTAATCCAAAATCAACCCGAGAGAAAGAAACATCCTACTGTTGTTTTCTGCTGGTTGATGGTGGTGGGTCAGTGAAGCTGCTCTACACACACGTTCATTTTAAAGAAGGCAAAATTATCTTCTCGTGAACAAGACCCCGAGATACTTAAACTTCTCCACTTGGGGCAGCAATTCGTCCCTGACCCGGACTGGGCACTCCACCCTATTCTGGCTGAGGACCATGGCCTCAGACTTGGAGGTGCTGATTCTCATTCCCGCTGCTTCACACTCGGTTGCGAACTGCTCCAGTGTGAGCTGGAGGCCACCACCTGATGAAACTAGCAGAACCACATCATCTGCAAAAAGCAGAGATGAGATTCTGAGACCACCACAGTGGAAGCCTTCCACCACTTGGCTACGTCTAGAAATTCTGTCCATAAAAATTATGAACAGAATCGGTGACAAAGAGCAGCCCTGGCGGAGTCCAACACCCACTGAGAACGAGTCCAACTTATTGACGGCGATGTGGACCAAGCTCTTGCAACGGTTGTATAAGGACTGAATGGCTCGTAGCAACGGGAACCACACACCCCATACTCCTGAAGCACCTCCCACAGAATACTCTGAGGGGCGCGGTCGAATGCCTTCTCCAAGTCCACAAAACACATGTAGACTGGTTGGGCAAACTCCCATGCACCCTCGAATATCCTCAACAGGGTAAAGAGCTGGTCCAGTGTTCCGCAACCGGGATGAAAACTGCATTGTTCCTCCTGCATCTGAGATTCAACTAATGGACGGACTCTCCTTTCCAGCACACGAGTTTCCTCCAAAGGGTGGCTGGCCTCTCCCTTAGAGATAAGGTGAGGAGCTCAGCCATCCGGGAGAGGATCAGAGTAGAGCCGCTACTCCTCCATATCGAAAGAGCCAGTTGAGGTGGTTCGGGCATCTGACAGGGATGCATCCTGGGCGAGGTGTTCCGGGCATGTCCCACCAGGAGAAGGCCCCGAGGCAGACCCAGGACACGCTGGAGAGATTATATCTCTGCATTTTATATTTTATATATATATCTCTGCATGAAGTCTGCACGGTACAATAAGCTATTACCGCTTTACAAACATTCATCAGCACTGTGGACGTGATCTGAAGCATGACTGCACCACCATAGTGTCAGTCTTGTATTCTGGCAGTTGACTGGTTAGGGAGGATGTTAATCAGAATTTCAATAACAGATTATTTCCCAAAAAGAGAGAAATTTTACATTTTATAAATGATACTGTGATGAGGTGAAGATTTTATTCAACCAGTCTCTTGTCTCTGAAAATAACAGAGCAGCTTCCTCTGCCACAGTGGACCAGCTGCCATTGCTTTGAACAGGGAGTAAATGTGTAATAGATTACTTTCTCCATACTGGTTACATCAGATGAAGCACACACAAGCAGCTTCTGTATTCTAATGAAACCACATTAAGCTCCTGTAATGATTTCATTCCCAGCGCAGCTGAAATCCTCCTCTTACTCTTACAGATAATAACTGTGTTAAATGATGTTCCTTTATGTCTACAGCTAACTGCACTGCTGAGGGAACTGCTGAGGGAACTGCCTCCTGTCATTATCTCAGGGGTCGATTCAGGACACAAAGTAACTGTAGGAGCTTAAAACTGGTTAACTAGCAACAGGCGCGTCTTTTTGTACGTTAGCGCGTTCCTAACGTTACTCTGTAGCGGACGTGACACTCACCGGAGGAGGAATGCGACCCGTTAACCCACAGCTCGCTCTCCTCTCCAACACCGACCACCCGCATGCTTTCAGGAGTTTATTTAACCGAAGGAAAACCAGCCAGCTAAAGTGAGGTATCTTACCTGTCACCCCTGTGTGTCTCTGACAAATTAAAGAGTGGAGAAAATTCATCAGAGGAATGATAACGGTGAAGCTCGAGAAGAGGAAATGAACTTTTTTACGCTTGTTTGATCAAAATAAGACAAAAGGAGAACCGAGTTTCTGTTCCGAAATGTTCCTGAACTCCAACGTAGTCATAAAAAGGCACTTCGTGTGTGAAAAACAGCCAGTTTTAGCGTTAAAGTGATGTTTTACTGACGGGCAGACCTCCGCTGCTGCACGTCTTCTTCTGATTGTTGCCTCACTAAAAACGGACTGCTGCTGCGTTCAATATCGCCTCGTAAATTCCCACCGCAGGGCTGGAAATTGAAAGGATTAGCTTTGATTGGCTACGTGTCAGCGGTAAGAAAAAGATGATGTACTGCGTGTTATATTTACAGTTCAGTAGTTATCTGAAGGCTGTTCATGTTTTATGATGAAGACACTACAACTTTGTAGAGAGAAACTCAACCATCGCATCCTCTATGAGTATCTGGTCAGGGGCGATTCCAGGATTTCTTCAACTGGCTGGCACACGAAACCAGAAAAATAACTCAGTGAAGAAAAAATGGTGCAGAAAGCTTTGATTTTCAGGCTCATAATGTGCATAATGTGTGTGGTGTTTTTAACTTGATAGTTCTACCCTTCTTAAAAAGCTTTGTGTTTTCCCACTGAAAATAAGAACGTTTTTAATGACTTACCTGGCAGGGGTGATTCTAGAAAGTGAATAATGGAATATGCAAATATATTCAACCCTTTTCAGCTCTGCAAACCTCAATTCATTTTAGGTACACATTAAAATCTTACTTTCAAAAGCAACCTAATTAGTTGGCTGTAGTGTCTAAGAAGAATTCAGAATGAATAATCAATTTCAATATAAAACACCTGTTTGAGGGTAAAGAGGCAACGGCTCTTTGATGATGACACAAAGGTACTGACAGGTAACAAAACATTAAAACATTTTTTTAAAAAGAGTCATGTTTTGTCCAGACTACTAGTTTTCATTTAAGTGAGGGGATGCCATCATTCTCATTGGTGGTTGCTTCATCTTAAAGTTCAGGTTAACTCGGGGACCTGTCGCCTTTCCCTCGCTGTAGGTTAGTTTACCTGTCCTCACCAAGTCCCTGAATTAGACTGATAATCCAGAGTCTTTAGTGGCTGCTTCACTGCCAGTATTGTCCCTTTAACCTTCCAGTGACATTTTTACATTTCCTTGAATTTGTCAATCTGCTTCTTCTACAACGTTTCATTGTTTTTACAAGAATTGGTTGATTGGTGTGGAGAATGAAAGTTGCGTGAAGTGTCTGTTTTTAACATCGTAGGTGTTGATTTGACTCTAATTTGTTGGTAATTATCCCACAATTAGGCATCTCATTTTAACAGTTTTCTGAGTATTTGGAGTGTTTTTTTGCTCAAAGAAATCTTCCACACCTGCAAACCAGATGTTTGTTCAGGTTGTTCGCCTTGAGGCAACTTTTGTTATATAAATTATATTTTAAAAATTTAATTGAATTGAATTAAATAGTTTAAAACAGAAGTATGGGTGTAACAAAGGATAAAAAAAACTCCCTGACTGTGAGGATTTCATGGATTTTGTTGGTGGTCAGAGTATTACGGAGACACCAGCTCATTGAGATTTTGCTGTTAAAATGATCCAAGCATCTTGTAATACATAATTCACTAAAACTTCCCTTAAGTTTTAAATGAATTTTTTTCTAGTTTTATTGAAAAAGAAAAACTAGTTTTGTAAGAAGTAACAGACGAGGACAGTCTGAATAAATGTCATTTTGTTTTTACAATTTGTTTTTTTTTAACTCCTTGTATGAAAAAAAAGATTGAAAACTATAATTAATGCCATCACAAAGTTTTAGTATATCTGTTACAGATAAAAGAAACAGCGCAGGTATGAGTAACACAGACAGAGCCTTTAAAATTTAATTCCTGAATAAAATATAATGACCCCATTTTGTTATTTTAGGCACTTAAGGAACTCAGGTTCTTGAGTTAATCAGAACAGCTCTATGTCTGAAGGAAAAAAAACATTAAAAAAATTCAGTAAATGCATAAATGTTTGTATTTTCTTTTAGATGATCTGGTTAAATACTGTTAGGGATTTATGGAATTATGGTCCTTGGAAAAGTGAGAATTCCCAGACTTTCCAAAAGAAAGTGAAGGCAGCTTCAGCAGGAGGGTCCAGTTTATCTTTGTGTGTGTGTGTGTGTATGTGTGTGAGAGAGAGAGAGAGAGAGCGAGAGAGAGAGAGAGAGTGACACAGCTGAGCATTTTTTTATGATCACATGACAGTAATTAGAGCATCTTTAAGCTCGTGGATGTGCTTTAATTTGTATTATTTTATGACTGGAGAGCGTTATGATTGTGACCTTGCACCAAGACTACGTGTTCTGTAGCTGTTAACATTTTACCACATTACAGTCAAAGATGAAGGTTTACATGCTGCATACATCATTTTTTTCCATGAGAAAAAGATCATTTGAACAATTACATAAAAACAATAACATGCCAATAATGTTTATTCACTTAATATAAATACACATTAAAATATGATTTATAACAACAAAACTGAAAACAGAAATGTATTATTTACTGCTGGTAAAAATTGTTGGTGTACATCCTTAAAAAAATAGTCAGAGTAAATTAAATGTAATGATTTTATTAAATATTACTACTTTTGCAAATGACAGACTAATATGTTAACGTGTGAATATGTTGATCTATAACCCTGATCCTTGAGTTTGGACAGAGTCTCAAAACATGATGAGCCCTGATTCTGGAGGCACTGATTAAAGATTTTCAAGAAGTGCAGCAAACTCACAGCAGATGTTCGTATCAGGGCCCAGATGTCAGAGCTGTTCTGTAATAACCTCGAACTTTATTTTCCATATCTGAAGTCACTGTGTGTGTGTGAAGGTGTTTCTCGGTGCTGTCCAGTGAGTGGTTCACCTCCACCTGATCCAGAGCTGCATCACACCCTTCCTGCCTTGCTCGTAAGTTTTAGAGTAGGTTTTAATATTTTGCTTGGTCAGGTGGTTCCCAACATTTTTCATCTGCCGGACCCCCACAGCCCAACCTTATTAATGATTAACCTTATTGAAATATTATTATTTCAGTCATCTGCCCTCTGCTTTCAGCTACTTCTGCACTCAGCAACCATTTACAACATTTAGTTTAATCTTTTTATTACATCTAACAAAAATGCTTGTTTAGCTAACAATTCATCTGTTGATCTATAACCTATGACCTTTTATGTCACTGTTACAGTTAATCCATGCTGACAACTTCATTGCTAGCCTTAAGAAATTCCAAATTTTTCTTTTATATTTTTAGCAATCTAGTTCAATCTATTTTTTTCTTCCATTTGTGTTATTTATCCACCCTGTTTAGCTCATAATCCCAATTGATAGCAGTTACTCATCTGTTTCTACTCCCTATCCATGACTTGCTAACTTTAGTTAAGTCCAGTTCCACTCAGTTTTTTTAATGGTGCTTTTTCAGATTATTTGCACATATCTGTTCACATCTACTGCAGAGTTGCCCCCTGGGGTAATTGCACCTCAGTGCAGCTTCATCAGGCAGGATCGCTCCAACCAAACAGTTTGAAACAACCAACTCCACTGCAACTTTTACATCATTGCAACTCACATAGCTTTTTCTTAAGCTGTAACTACATCATTATATTGCAGTTTGTTCTTTATTGTCTTCACTGTTTTTTTTGTTTGTTTTTTTTTGCTTTTGAAGGTAATATCAGATAAATTATGGATGTCACAGAAACAGTTTTGTATTTTGTTGTATCTCTGAGAGGAAATCTACAAAAAACATCCTGTCAGAGTTACTGATCACTGAAGCATTGATCAAGAGACACACGTCTAACAAAGTACAAGCAAAGTGCTTGTAAATAGTTACATACGAATAAAGGAAAATAACACATAATTCATGAGTTGGTCACTGCCCCCCCCTTGAAGTTGGATACTGGCTGTGCTGCCCTGTTCTGGTAAAGCCTTTCCAAACGGTGTGGTGTATGTACAGCCTGCAGAGTGCAGTGTGTGTTCACAGTAGAGTCAGGCTGCTGTATTCATTGCTGCAGCTGTCATTGTTCATACTGACAGTCCAACGTCTCTGGATGTCAGGGCTGTAATATCACAGCTGGGTGTTCTTTTCTGTGCTTTTACCCTTCACATCACTGCTGCTGCTCTCATCGCCCTCAAAGCCACCATTTTCCCGCGGGCAGTACTTCTGTTTTTCTAGATCAGCATCGCCACCTTCCAAGTATGAAGCCACACTGTCTGCATCAGACGAGCCGCCGCCACCGCCACAATACTTTTTATATAGCAGGAAGCCTGGACAGGAAAAAAAAGTAACCCACAGATTCAGAACCAGTGAGTAGACATCTTTGGAATAAACAGGACTTCAGTGACAAACCCTTTTCTATCAATTTGTGCATCTATAGCAAGGTGCCATAAAAACAAAATTTGTGTGATGTGAACTGTAATAAACTGCATCCATCCCTACACTTGACACTTCCACACTGTCAGACTTTCTTGCAAGCCTGTTCTCATTCCCATGGTGTTAATTAGTAACACCTTCTCCTCCACAGAGTACCTTCAAAGTGTCGCCTTTGGTATGTTATGGCATTAGTGCGAGTAATCTCTCCATAACTTTAACCTTTAAGTATTTTTTAATGACCTAAACCCAACCCAGCAGTTTTCAGTATGCAAACCTAATGGAGTAAGAGTGAAAAGAAAAATTGAGGGTAAAAAGACAAACTTGGTTCAAAAGGTCCCACAACAACATGTTGCTCTATCTTCTGGTTGAGATCCTCCATTCTGTTACAGGAGGAAACGTTTCTCTCAGGAGGGATGTTTGCTTTCAAAGAACCTCTTTAGCTAGTGTTGGTTAAATCCGGCCATTAACATCCCTGATCCAACTGAAGCCATAAAGCTTGTTGCGCATTACTTTGCAGCTGACGGTTTATCGCTAGTGGATATTTCAGGCGTCAGTTGCCTAGGTGACCCTGTAATGTATTTATCATCCTCTCAAAGTTAACACACAGAGTGTTATTTTGACCACTGTTGCTTAAAGTTGCTGAAAGTCATTGCCATTCGGGGGTCTCTGGTTGCTGAGTTACTTCTAGTCACTTCTTGTGTGGACGTCTCTTAAGACAGGTAGCTTTTCCAGGTAGTTTTGGGTGTTTTTCTCCACACAAGAAAGTGATCACTTTTATCTCCTCACATCATCAATCAGATCTTTTAATGTGTCGGTCAATATCAGTCAGTCAGTCAGTCAGTCAATCAGTCAGTTTTAATTTCTTACTTTTTGTGCAGCTTGGTTTACAAAAAAATGCCTGGCACACCTGGACTTGCCTCAAAGTGCACGTTTTGGGAAATGCTGCTCTAAAGCAAACAGCCTCGTATCGCATACTTATATGTACTTATATATACTTATACATACAGTATACCTTGACCATTGTCTTTGAATGCTAAGCAGAATCCCTCTTTATGTAATTTGCCTTCACAGTTAAATAATCAAATACTCAAAGAAACAATATTTAAGGTCAGAGGTAAATTCATCCATTCTCTCAAATTTGGCAACCAAAGTGGAGGGAAAACAATTCAAACTATGTGCTGTCACAGTTACTGTGACCCTTAATCTCTGACACAAACAAACCACCAAACTGAAGCACGCTGTATTTCTATTACTGATTAAACTTGAGTGATGCATTTACTTATTAAATGGCCCAACATTGGGCTCAATCTGCTAACTTGACAGAGCAGAAAAACCTGACAATGCAGGAAAACAACAGTATCAGTACAGTATCATGTGCGTTAAAGCCTTACTTCCTACAAACATGCATGCTGCCACAAGCTGGAAGATGCTGTAGATGAGGGGGAAGGCAAACATGATTTCCAGCTCCTCTGGGTTGAAGGACAGCTGGACGATAGTGCTGCACAACTGGGCGTTCTGGAAACCCGTCTCCAGAGCAATGGTTCGACATCTGAACAAACACAGGAACAATGAAGAACCTCATCAGTAAGTCAAACTACAATGTAGTTGTCTCAATTCAATTTATTTATTTATTTATATTTATATAGCGCCAAATCACAACAAAAGTCGCCTCAAGGCGCTTTATATTGTAGGGTAAAGACCCTACAATAATACAGAGAAACCCCAACAATCAAACGACCCCCTATGAGCAAGCACTTGGCAACAGTGGGAAGGAAAAACTCCCTTTTAACAGGAAGAAACCTCCGGCGGAACCAGGCTCAGGGAGGGGCAGCCATCCGCCGCGACCGGTTGGGGGTGAAGGGAGAAGGACATGCTGTGGAAGAGAGCAAGAGATTAATAATAGCTCATTAAATGCAGAGAGGTGTAAAAACACGGTGCGAGAAAGAGAAACACTCAGTGCATCATGGGAAACCCCCAGCAGCCTAAGCCTATTGCAGCATAACTAAGGGAGGATTCAGGGTCACCTGATCCAGCCCTAACTATAAGCTTTATCAAAAAGGAAAGTTTTAAGCCTAATCTTAAAAGTAGAGAGGGTGTCTGTCTCCTGAATCCA
>VUQS01069283.1:0-18168 GCA_015108495.1 Heterochromis multidens
GTACTCATGGCCATTGATCAATGGTCATGACAATTTGCATACTAATGATCATGAAACTGACCTCATGGCCCATTGTTAGTCAGTGGTGCTGGTTTCAGTCATTATGCAAATGTACTGTTTATAAGGTTGGGGAAGCCTGCAGTCAGCTGAGACTGAAGAAGTTACCAGAGGTGACGAAACGTTTCTCCCACTGAAAACGCTACGTCCAGATGAACAGATTCAGCTTTTTGGGATTCTTTTACCTGGATTATTGAGCATGCATCAAGAGAGATAGGTTAAAGACATTTGTAAATACCTCACCCAACTCTGAAACACAGTCTTTGAGGACTTGTCCTGGGATGCCATCAGGTCCAGCTGCCTTCCATGTGTTGATTTTTCTGAGCATGCGTATCAGACTGGAGAAGTGCCTGGTTGCCATTGATTGGAGCTTAGTTGATGGATGTTGTTGTTCCTCCTCAAAATGGCTGAAGAACTGATTGAGTTGCTCTGCCATCAAAACGCTGCTGTTGGTCAGACTGCTGGTGTTATTCTCCCCATTGATGTAACAAATCCCCTGCCATACCCGCCGGGGATCTGAGTTTTTGAAGTGGTCCCCAATCCTCCACTTATAGGCTGTTTCACTGTCCCTGATGCCCCTCCTTAGGTTTTCTCCAGCTGCGCTGTACTGCTGTGTGTCACCAGACGTGACAGCTGTGTTCCAGGGTTTCAGCAGGAGTTGTGTACATCCTTGTTCATCCATGGCTGGCTGTTCAGAAATACTTGGACCCATTTTGCGATGGTGACATTATCCATGCAGCATTTGATGTAAAAGAGCACAGAGTAAGTGTAGGTGTTGATAACTGTCCTCCTCCAATATAATCCAGTCGGTCCTCCAGACGCAGCCCTGCAGTTGTTCAGAAGCCCCCCCAGCCACACTTGTATTACTCTAGTGGCTGGTTTGACCATACTGATAACTGCCCTATGTGATGAAGTCAAAAACAGGGAGATGTGGTCAGACAGTCCAAGATGGAGTAGAGGTGCAGCCTTTATAAATTCTCTGTAGGCTCCTCCTGTTAATGTTTTTCTTTTTCTTTTCTTTTTCTTTTCTTTTCTTTTCCTTCTTTCTTTATTCATTTCTATTATTATTCACATGATTGCTTGTGTAATACAGCAATGATGGATGTTTTTTTGTGTGGATATGGTATTGTTGGAGAGAGATCATGCATTTGTGACAAAGAGCCTGGGCAATGGGGGTCTCTGCCTAGCCTAGCTCATATCCCCACTCAGCAGCCTCACTTCCACCTTCTCTCTCTGCTTCCCCTGCATGCTGGCTGGGATAGTAATCCACGGAGATCCCAACGGTCTGATGAGTTCCGATGGAATCTCTTGGTCGAACACACGACTTCTTGGCATCAAATGAATAGCAAGCAGTGCCGACTGTATTTTGTGTGTGCCTGTGCCTTTGTGGCCCTCAATGAAAAGCAAACTAACAGTAAACTCAATGAAGAGTACCAAACTGCTAGAGTACCACCACCCCAGTCTGCCAATCCAGAGGCACCACCCAGATTTCCACATGACATTGCAGCGGCGTGTCAACAAGGCAGTCCTACAATATTCAGGTCCTTAAGGAACTCAGGGAGACTCTCATCCACTCCAGGGGCCCTGCCACCAAGGAGGTGTTTAACTACTTCAGTGACCTTGCCTCCTGTGATGGGCATCTTCCCCCCTCGTCCCCAGAAGGGAATAGCTAGAACAGCTTGAATCATCTCCAGTGCTCCAGTCATATCAACCAGTTCTCTCCCTTTACCAGTCATAGCCCCTACATTTACATCCCTACTGTCATGATCTGAGTTTGTTATTTTTTATTATTTTCCTAGCCTTTCTCCATGTGTGTTTCTATGTCAAGTTTGAGTATGTTAGTCTGTAATTTCCTGTGTTATTTGGATAGTTAGTTTTCTTCTGTGTCTTATGTCTAGTTTGACTTCCCTGTCTCATTGTCTTGATTGTTAGAAGCCAGACCCCTCCCAACAGTTTATTGTGGAAGTGGACGCCTCGGATTCCGGAGTCGTAGCAGTGTTGTCCCAACACAATGAAGGTAAAATGTATCCATGTTCTTTTTTTCCCCGTCGTCTCTCCCCAGTAGAATGGAACTGCGATGTTGGACACCACGAGTTGCTTGCTGTCAAGCTGGCCCTGGAGGAATGGCAACATTGGCTTGAAGGGGCTGAGAATCCTTTCGTCATCTGGACTGACCACAAAAAACTAGCTTATCTCCAAACAACCAAGCGTCTAAACACTCGTCAGGCCAGGTGGACACTATTCTTTGCTAGGTTCAATCTCACCATTATTTACAGACCCAGATCACACAACATAAAACCAGATGCCTTGTCTCTCAATAGTCCACCTCTGATTCCACCCTGGAGAACACATCCATCCTCCCGCCTACCTAAATTATCTGCCCCATTTCAGGGGAGATTGAGTCGCTGGTTGCAATGCACAAATGAACAAACCTCACCTGGGAAGAGACCTCCCAATTGCCTCTTTGTCCCACCGAGTGTCTGCTCTAAGGGAATTTACTGGGCTCATACTGCTAACTTTACCTGCCAGCCTGGGAAAACTCGCACCATCTCTTTCCTGTTTTGGTGGCCGTCTCTAGTTAAAAATGTACGAGAATATGTGTCTGCCTGCTCCACCTGTGCCCAAAACAAGTCCTGCAGCTCTCTTCCAGCAGGCCTGCTCAGACCACTTCCCACGCGTGGACATCCTTGGTTCCATATTTCCTTGGACTTTGTGACCGGCCTGCCTCCATCATCACACCATCATCCCAACCACTATAGACTGTTTCTCTAAAACTACCCATTTCATTGCTCTGCCTAAGCTTCCCTCAGCCCTGGAGACAGCTCAGCTGCTCACTGACCCTGTTTTCTGCCTTCATGGTATCCTACTAGACACAATGTCAGATCAGGGGCCCCAGTTCACGTCCTGTGTGTGGAAGGAGTTCTGTGCTACTCGAGGAGCTCAGGTTAGTCTCCCCAGACCAATGAGCAAGCAGAGAGAGGTAACCAAGAGCTTGAAGCAGCTCTCCGGTGTGTGGCTTCTACCAAACAGTCTATCTGTGCTGGCTTGCCATGTTCTATCTTTTTCTCCCTCTTATTGCTCTCTCTCCTCTGTCGATGTATGTGTGAGCAAGTAACCTCAGCCCTTGTGTTTCAGGGGTGGGATCTTTTCTTGGCTTTTTCTCTGGCTCCGTGCACCTGGAGGTAATGAACTTACCTGTCTGCAAACGCTCATAACCAGCTGCTACATAAGATTGAGAAATTCCTCCAGTTGATGGCTAATCATAGAACTCATCATGTTAATGAAGTTCAGCTCTTCATGTTCAGTTTGTTGACTCAATGTTTGTTTAAGTACTAACCATTTTCTCTTCTGTACAGAAGTGAAAGAGTGGAAGTGTGGAGTGACTGTTGAGAGAGAATTCTGTGGATTAAAGGATCTGTGGATTGTCTGTTCGTCTGGCCCCAGACCTCGGTAACAGAAAGCCTTTGCTCAAAACCTTTTGAACTTCCTTGTTGTAAATGAATCTGTGAACTTTTACCTTCAGAGTCCCGTGTTTGAGTCCACCTTTAACCACTGGATATGACTAAAACAGCTCTTCTGGGTGTCTCTAATGACACTTTGATGCATAGTGATGCAGGAGAATGTTCTGTTTTCTTGATGTTGACGTTAACCTCTGCCTTTGATACTGTTGACCATCACATTATGCTCGATAGGCTGAGGTACTGGGTATGTGTATTGGGGTCGGCTTTGGATTGGTTCTTGTCATATCTATCTGAATGATCCTTTTCTGTGGCTGCCTCTAAGTATAGGTCCTCTTCCACTTCTCTTGCCTACAATGTGCCACTAGGTTGCATTTTGGGGCCTTTATTGTTTCTGTTATATCTGCTCCCTTTTCAGGTAATTTTGAGCAATTTTAAGGACATTTCTCATCTCTGCTACGCAGATGACATTCAGTTGTATATCTGTTTTAAGGCCCAAGATGTTTCTAAGGTTTTACATAAGGTCTTACATACAGTAGGTGCTTAGACTCTATTAAAAGTTGGATGGCTGACATTTTCTCCAATTTAATGAAGAGAAAACAGAATTTCTTGTTTTTTCCCCTGACAGATTTGTACCTGTGCGTCACTTACTGGACAGGGAGCAGAGCAACTTTTCTAGCAGACTGATTCAGCTCCACTGCCAGAAGGACAGATACATGCCACATGCAGTAACTCTTTATAATACAATACATCTGTCTGGCTAAGAGGCATCTGCTGTTTTGCTTTGTTGATTTTGAAATATTTTTTGTTTACTTGTAATAATAATAATAATAATAATAATAATAATAATAATAATAATAATAATATATTTTCAAATGCTGTAACAAAAGAATTTCCTAAATATGGTAAGTGGACTGGTACTTATATAGTACCTCATATTGTTTCTTTTTGTATGAACATGTATACTTGTACCAATTGAGGTTTTACGGCTTTTTAAATTATTTTTCTTTTAGATCCAGAATGAGTCACAGAATCAGATGGGTGAAACTTGCGTCAAAGTTCACAAATTAAAAATATGAACAATGAAAACAGCTGCTTACTCTTTTGCAAATCAACTGTTACCCTACTGTTGAAACTGTCTGGTTGTTACACTGTGTCATGGTCCTCCAGTCCTCCTGTGCTGGCTCGCTCTTTTCTCTTTCTCTCCTCTTTGTTGTTCTTTCTTTCTCTCTCTCTCTCTCTCTCTCTCTCTCTCTCTATCTGTATGAGTGTTGGTGTGTCTGTGTGTTTGTGTTAACACCATCTTGTGTTTCAGGGCGAGCCCACCGCTGGCTTCCTGTCCTTGGGTCCTGCACACCTGGAAGTGATGAACTAACCTGTTGGTAATTATCTGAGTCATTGTCTCCTACTTAAGACGAAGGAAGATCTTCAGTTGATGTCTGATCGTTGCACTAGAAACAATTAGTCAAGCTGGCTCCTTCTATCTGCATGTTTGCTCTGTTTTGGTTCCATGACTTTGAGAATGTTCTGTGGATGTGTCTGTGTTGGAGCTCTGGGCCTCGCTAACTGAAAATGCCTTTGCCTTAAACCTTGCATCTGACTTTATTGTAAATAAACTTGTTATTGTCATTGAGTCATTGAGTCGCATTGAGTCCAATCTGCACCACTGTTCATGACAGAACGATCAGGCCAGAGAATGGACTCAACAGACTCTGACCCAGTTTGACACTCGCTAGTACGCCAAGAAGCCCAGCTGGACAGTCATGAGAACATGCTTCCCTCACTGTTCCTTACTCTCTCCAAGGACTCATTGACTCTGCTTCCTGAATCATAGCCTTGCCGCTGAATTAGACATTTCAGCACTGGATGGAACTCGCCTTCCGGACATCACCCACAGAACACAGCCTCTCATCCTCCCCCTCTCTGGTAACCACTGAGCTGATCCAGCTTTACCTGTTTGAAGCTCCCAACACACCTGTCATTCTAGGTGACCCATGGTCAAGCAAGCACAATCCTCACATTGACTGGACCCATAACAGCATCTCAGGTTGGAGTAGTTTCTGTCACCAAAACTATCTAAAATCAGCTTTTCCACCAGGTGAATCTGTTTCTTCCTCTCTGCCATCTGATCCTCCAGATCACTGACTCATTGGCTGCAGGTATCATTCATCCTTCTTCTTGCCTCCTAGGAGCAGGATTCTTCTTTGTGGAAAAGAAAGACAAAACCCTCCGTCTGTGTGTCGACTTCAGAGGTTTGAATGACATCACTATTCAAAACAAGTATCATTCAATTCAATTCAATTCAATTCAATGCAATTTAATTTATATAGTGCCAAATCACAACAACAGTCAACTCAAGGCGCCTTACATCGTAATGTAGACCCTACAAAAATACAGAGAAAACCCCAAGAATCAGATGACCCCCTATGAGCAAGCACTTAGCAACAGTGGGAAGGAAAAACTCCCTTTTAACAGGAAGAAACCTTCAGCAGAACCAGGCTCAGGGAGGGGCAGCCATCTGCCATGACCAGTTGGGGGTGAGGGGAGGAAGACAGGACAAAAGACACACTGTGGAAGAGAGCCAGAGATTAATAATAACTAATGATTAAATGCAAAGTGGTGTATAAATACACGGTGAGTGAAAAAAGGTGAGTGAAAAAGAAACACTCAGTGCATCAGGGGAAGCCCCCAGGAGCCTAGGCCTATTGCAACGTAACTAAGGGAGAATTCAGGGTCACCTGATCCAGCCCTAACTATAAGCTTTATCAAAAAGGAAAGTTTTAAAAGTAGAGATGCTTTCTGTCTCCTGAATCCAAACTGGGAGCTGGTTCCACAGAAGAGGGGCCTGAAAGCTGAAGTCTCTGTCTCCCATTCTACTTTTAAATATCCTAGGAACCACAAGTAAGCCAGCAGTCTGAGAGTGAAGTGCTCTATTGGGGTGGTATGGCACTATGAGGTCTTTTAGATAAGATGGGGCCTGATTATTCAAGACCTTGTATGTAAGGAGAAGGATTTTAAATTCAATTCTGAATTTAAGAGGGAGCCACTGAAGAGAAGCTCTCGTTCTAGTCCCTGTCAATACCCTTGCTGCAGCACTTTATCAATTTTACCCCGTCTTTCCTCAGCTTTTGAACTGTTGCAGGGAGCCACCATCTTTTCAAAACTGGACTTAAGAAACACTTACCACCTGGTCCACATAAAAGAGGGAGAGTGGAAAACTGCCTTTAATAGGATAGCATTACCTTTAACCACTCTCACTTCTCACAAGGTCCTGTTCATCTGGAATGAATCTGCTCAGAAAGCTTTACAAACTCTGAAGGAGTTGTTTGCCTCAGCCCCTGTCCTCATACAAGCTGACTCATCACAACAATTCATGGTGGAAGTGGATGCCTTAGTTTCAGAAGTTGATGCCGTGTTGTCTCAACAAAGAGAAGGTAAAATGCATCCCTGTGCATTTTTTCTCCTGACATCTCCTGCAGAGTGAAACTATGATATTGGTGACCGGGAACTGCTGATGTTCGCCCTGGAGGAATGGCGACATTGGCTGGAGGGAGCAGAGCAGCCTTTTGTAGTTTGCATGGACCATAAAAATCTTGCTTACCTGAAGGCAGCCAAGAGACTCAACGCTTGACAAGTAAGGTGGGTTCGTTTTTCACAAGATTTAATCTCAATATTACCTACAGACATGGCTCCTGCAATGTGAAACCAGATGCACTGTCTTGCCAATTCTCCACCTCTAACACCACCTCCAAGAGCACCACCATCCTTCCACCTTCCTGCATCATTGGTTCTTTGACTTGGGAAATAGAGTCATTGGTTAAGAATGTCCAGCGAGATGAGCCAGACCCAAGTAATGGTCCACCTAACCGTCTTTATGTTCCTTCCGGCATCCGCTCTCTAGTTATTCATTGGGCCCATGTCGCCAAGCTCACCTGCTAGCCTGGTAAGAATCATACCATCTCCTTTCTTCAGCGCTTGTTTTAGTGGCCATCTCTTATTAAGGATGTTTGAGATTATGTGTCTGCATGTCCCATCTGTGCTCAGAATAAATCCTTCAGCTTGCCACCAGTAGGTTTGCTCCACCCACTCCCTACTCCTGGACGCCCCTGGTCTTATATTGCTGTGGACTTTGTGACTGGTTTGCCTCCATCCTGTGGTAATACAGTAATTCTCACAATCACTAATAATTTTTCCAAGTCTGCACACTTCGTTGCTCTGCCTAAGCTTCCCTCTGCTTTAGAAACTGCCCAACCTCCGACCGACCATGCCTTTCGTCTCCATGGGATCCCACAGGACATTATCTTGGATCAGGGTCCTGTGTATGGAAGAAGTTTTGCTCAAGTCTCTGAGCCCAGGTTAGTCTATCCTCTGGCTTCCAACCCCAGACTAACAGGCAAGCGGAAGGAACCAACCATGAGTTGGAAGTGGATCTCTGGTCTGGTCAGTTTTTTTAGTTTGTGGATGTGAGTCCTTTACTCTGCTGCAGTCATTCCGACAACACACAGGAGGCTTCTTACACATGATTGTGGATAGTTGTGAAACATGGGGGGATAAATGTTTAGGAAAGTGACATGTTGAAGATATCTGCAAGGACATTTACCAGCTGTCTGGCACGACCCTAAAATCTTTCTGGCCCTGCTGCCTTGTTGTGGTTGACCTTAGAGAACTGCAAAGCAAACTCCACAACTAAGATAAAGGCATCAGAGTTTGATCATTTGTATTCACAACCTCCTGAAGATCTTGGAGAGGATATTGGATGACAAAAGACATTAAGTATTTGGAAGAGGTCATTGCATATGTGCACACAAGTATGGCAATATGGCGAGGACATGACAGCTGGGGAGGATGCTGCTGGCAAGGCTTCACAGGGTCCCAAAACACCAACAGCATTTGGCATTGGCCCTATTTCGTATTGGACCAGGTGAATTAGAAAAACTGACTCTGGTAGCTAGGCTTATGTTTTGCTCGAGCATTTCAGATAGTTATTTTCCTGTGGTATCTCAGAGAAAGCTTTTAAACATAAATATATATAAATACAGTATATATACTATATTTATATATAAATATATAAATTTTGTATTTTTTGCAATTGCACTTGTTTTAGAATCCACTCAACTACTGGACTAGCGACTTACATCATTTGCTAAGTGCTATAATGCACACACTCAAACACACAAACACACGACTACACACTGGCCTGTTCCTCAGCAACCGCACAGTTACTAAGAGACTGACTGCAAAGAGGCAGTGTTTCCATGGCAATGCTTGTGGCTGAGTCATCTTCACTGCAGTACATGCTTTTATATGAGTTCACATATATTTGACTGTGATTTAATGGATACTTATTTATATTCACACAGCTCTAAATACAATAACTAGTATTCTCAAAACCCAAATTATTACTTGTTTTCAAAATGTCACATCAGTGTCCAGTGACAGCACAGGGCTCAGGGCTTGACTAGACTGACAGCTGATTTTTTTTTTTGCCTTAATTTGGAATAAAGTGTAGGACTATCTGGGGATTGAAACCCCAAACTATTAACTATGTTATTAAATTAAAAAAATTCTGTGTGGATGTGGTGAAAAAAGTAGCAAATTCCCACTTTACTGCACTGAGCCAGCACTTCATATTTGAAGTGTTGATTTGAACACTGATGCTTAGGATGGGGAGCATAATCATTTTTCACCTTCTATTCTCTATTTGTAAGGCAGAAGAGCAGCTTGAGTAAACCTGTGATTGGACACTTAAGGTGACATTTCAAGTGTTTCACATGGAGTTGTAGCCCGCCCTTTCAGATGGTGGAGAGTTAGGCAATGAAGAGTTATTCCACCTAAATGCACTTTATTCACATTTTAAAATACACAAAATACAAAGCAATATTATTTAATTTAATTGTGTTTTAGATTTAATTTTATGCTGATGTAAATTCTTCAGGTAATTCATTAATACACTACAATTTGGACAATGACACAATTTCTGTAATTTGTCTCTGTACACCACTGCAGTGGATTTTAAATCAAACAATCAAGATGAGATTGAAGTGAAGACTTTCAGCTTGAATTTAAGAAGTTTAACAAAAGTAGTCCATTTTTCAAAGGCTCAAAAATAATTGGACAAATTAAAATAATTTTACATAGAAGGATTGTTTTTAATAGTTTGCTGAACATCCTTTGCAATCAATCACTAGCTGAATTCTAGAACCCATGGACGTCACCAGATGCTGTGTTTCCTCCTTGAGATGTTCTCCCAGGCCTTTACTGCAGCCACCTGCAGCTGCTGCTTGTTTGCGGGTCTTTTGTGTCTTCAAGTTTGTCTTCAGTAACTGAAAAACATGCTTGATTGGGTTGATATCATGCTAATTCTTATTGTACCAGAACTGTGCAGGCTCTTTTAGATGTTTTCCAGCAAAGTCTAGTCTGGCCTTCCTGTTCTGAGTGTAACCTGTGGTCTGCACTTTGTTGTGAACCCCCTGTATTTGAATTCATGAAGGCATCTCTTGATTGTAGACTTTGACAATGATACATTCACATCCTTAAAAGTGTTCTGGACCTGGCTAGGTAATTTGAAGGGGTTTTCTTAACCATGCTGCTGCTTACTGCATACTGCTTTTCAGTTATTACTTTTGAGCCTCTGAAAATGGTGCTGTGTATATAAATGGCTGTGATTCATAAACAGTTCATGCAGTACTATTGTTAAACTCCTTGAATTAAAGCTGAAAGTCTGCACTTCAATCACATCTTGACTGATTTAAAAACCACTGTGGTGGTGTACAGAGGCAGATTCCAAAAATTGTGTCATTGTCCAAATGTATTGTTCTCTCTACTGACTGCAATAAGAACTAAGCACAAGGCACAAATTCATGTTGAAAATGGCACTGGAATAACAATAACTACAAGAATTGCAAAAAACTCTAGACACTGGCACATTTCGTTGGTGTAGTAGTAATAGCAGCAGTAGTAGTAGACTTACTTTCATATCAAGGAATGAGTTAAAATTGTGCAATAGAAATGATAAAAAGACAGTTTATATTTGATAAGTATCATTTGTTGGTTGGAATTGGAATTTGTTGGCCTGTGTTGTACTAGAAAATGTTCCCTCCTCTAAAAGGTCTAAGAGAAGAAGCAGGTGAGTCGTTCAGGTACAAAACATTGCCAAACCAATGTTCTACTTTGTAGAACAACAATTTACTGGAAATCTACATAATGACATGACCGTAAATCCATCACTTTTACTGACATTTCAGACCAAAAAATCTAAATTTATGTGTAACAGCCTTGTCAGATAGCGATTAGTATCACTTCTACTGCTTCTACTACTACTACTACTACTACTACTACTACTACCATTATTATAAACACACACACACACAAACACACACACACAAACACACACACACACACATGAAAACGAATGAATTCTTTACAGAAGCTGCAAGGGACTGGGAGCCCTTCCCCCTCTATCCATTACAGGGAGTGTTTCTCTTTTTCCGCTAACAATCCCTGCATTATTAATGCTATAGTGTGTGCATGTCTGATTCTATGTTTTTATTAAGCTTTGCTTTTAATCTTGCATAAATTCCTAAATTTACTTTGTGTGTGTGTGTGTGTGTGTGTGTGTGTGTGTGGGTGGGTGGGTGGATGTGTGTGTGTGTATGTGTATGCGTGCTTTCTACAGTAAAATGCAACCTTTTGTGTTTTGTGCTTGAATGCGCACTGTCTACGGATGCTTTGTGTGCATCTATGTGGGTGTATCTCTTTGTGCCAAAGTGGGTGGGAGGCTGAACAGGCTTGTAGGATTCTAAAAATAGAAAGCTCTCCAGCTCCCTGCCTCTTTGGACTGAGAGAGTGGCACCAGAATAAAGAAAAAGGGAGAAAATGGAGAGTGGCTGGAGAGAACAAACATAGGAGGAGAGTCTACCATGGCGTCACTTCCTTATCAAGGCAGTGCTTATAAAAAGATAAATTCCCAGTAGGAAGCATTTATTCCAATAGACTCTATAGAAATGATGGACCTAGCTTCTGGGTCCAAAACTGAAGCCAGTACTGAAGTGCCTTAAACCAGCATTGCAACTCCTGGATTTTTATTTGCTGTGTGCTTTGTGACATACCTGACTTAAGGTTTTGTCCAAATGTGGCCTAAAAGTATTTAGTACACCTGGGGCCCATTCTCCACACATGGATTAACATTTTAGCTAAATTTTGAGCTAAAACAAAATGGACAAAATAAATAATTATTAACTGAAGCGTTTAATTCACATAACAAATTTATTTCCACCAAATATTAAGAACCAGATGTGATGACATTTACTACCACAGCCCCTGAATATCAATGAAATGAAGATATAAAACTGTAGTACTACAAAAACAACAGGAATGTCCAGTGAGCTCATGTTAACTGGAAATAAGTAACTTTTTGCTGCCAGGTCCTTTGTGTGATTACACTTGCTTGGAATATTGAGGAATAAATGATACTATCATATAAATTATAAAACTGTCAATGCAATGGGCAAGGCTGCAAGTAAAAGGATGCCCATTTGTCAGGTAAGCTGTGCACTTTTCCTGCTACATTTTTTATAACCTCTAATGAACTTATATTGCCCCTCGTTTAGTCTTTGGATTTTTCTGGCTGACTTTTATGCTGTACTGTGCTCTGTTAGTTTAGATACGATATAAAGTTGTTGTTTTTTTTTTCCATTTTCCAGTTTTAATTATGATTGTCATACTGTAAAAAAAAATTTGTATAAAAAGAATTAAGTTGAAGAGTAGAACTGCTTATGTCACTTTTTACTATCCCTCTTTCTTCCTTTTTTCTTTTCTTGCCCCTGTCCATGCTATCTTTAGTGCTAATCATTTTAATACATTCCTCATAACCCTCATAAGTTCCTGGAGTAAAAACCTCCAGTTCGTCATTCCTCCAGTCACAGTTGCTGATCATGGCTTCCAAGGATCAATCCATTTCCTCTAGTCAATGACCACAAGCATGTGCAAAATGAAGATCTGCTTATCCTGGATCACCCTGCTGAACTTAAATGTGTTAAGCGATGTGTGGATAACTGTGGCAGCCTTCTGTCTCAAATGTGATGAAGAGGACTAGCAGAATGGCAAACTGTTTCTTAAGAGCAAACACAAGTTTTTCACAGAGCGTACAGGAGGGTCCCTTCAAATGCTGTAATATTCAGAAGATATCTTGGAGTCACCAAGATGGTGGAGAGTTAGGTAATGACAAAAAACCAAAAAAAATGAGCTTTTTATTTCACACGTTTTTTGGTGAAGCAAACTGTTTTATATTGATATAACTGACCAACTTGTGTAACTACCTACACACAGTTTTGGGTTGACATCCACAGCAACATGAATCAGGAATTCAGTGAAGTTTGCTGTCTATCATCAGTGGGACCTGCTGAATGATCTGCTCTCTTGCTTAAGGCTGTGTACTTATGTGTGACACAGACATGAAACTTACTCCAGGCCAGTGGGAGGGGAAGAGGGGCCCATTGTACATTTTACGCATTACAGTTACACACACACACACACACACCAGCACAGGTAAACCAGCTGTTAGTGTTTAATTTTCTGTTGGCGTTTTCGGACTGTGTAGCATGCAGAAGCTGCTCCTCAGGTTACATAAGAAGCAGACACAGTGGCTCTGTGCACACTGCTGCTCCAGCTGCCCTCGCCTATCTCTTTAAATGAGACTGAGCCGCTCCGCTCTGCGTGTGTGCATGTGTGTGTGGAGGAGAAATTACGAGACAGAAAGGGCCACTGTAGGACTCGGCGATCGAAAACACAATAGAGAAGCTCTTGTGTTTAGTTTTGAACGGCTTTGCAAAGGGGCCGTGTAGTATTTTTTGTCGATGGCCGCCGTAGGCGCATCTTTTGCTCACCGATAGGACGTAGGACTACCTCCTAAAAATTATTTATTTCGCCCATTCTGTGCCGCAACGTTGGAAGAAACGTGATCGAGAGGCAGCGACAACGACGTGCTGATCATGGATTAATGCTCGAGTGATTTTTCATCTGAAAGGTAAACTGCGAAAAAGGCCGGGCGAGGAGAATGTGTCCGTGGTTGCAGGGTGTAGGTGTAGGTGTCTGTGGCTGTGATGGATGGTGTTACTTTATGGCAGCAGCATCCACACCGCAGCTCCTCCGCGCTCAGGAAGAGGAGACTGCAGAAAAACTGGGGTGATGTGGGTGAATGGCGGTGGGTGTTTTAGCTCTTTGTGTGCACGGTGAGGCCTTTAGGAGACCGAGCTGATCAACCGCATCGAGCTGCGTATTATTAACAAACACAATGACGTCAGCGTCTGTCAGTGACGCAAGCTCTTTCGTTCTCGTTTGTTTAGCAATGAAATTTGCTTTTGAAATGTATTTTTACCTATATGTTTCCTTTGTTTTGCTGTTGTTGCCCCGGTTCCACCCATGATGCTCTGTCAGCTCTTCTTCAGTCTCTGTGGGCCCGGCAACGTGTTTCTGCGCTTCAGATTTTAAAGGGTCCTTAAGTAGGTCAAATGTTGACAAATCAGTATGTTAGGAAAGCTTACTATCAAAAGCTTGCTTCTAATTTAAACGGAGTATGTATGAGACATCTTTTAATAATGCAGCTTAGGATGGTTGTTAGATCCTACTTGGTAAAGGTCCGTATCCTTTCAACTCCACACCCTAAAGCATAAGTTTTTCACTTATGCTTTAGGTAAGAATTTTATAGAATCTCAATAATATCATTAGGGTTCACAAAGATCCTCTAGAAAAGCGGTAGTTTCAAGATAGCAACTAGTGATATGTCGTGAGCCGTGTCATAACTGCATAAAGCCCCTTTCAGGCTTGCACTCATTTCCTTTAATCTGACAACAACTGAGAATCTGAGAAACCATTGCAGGCTTCACTAGGAGGCATTCCGCTGTTCAAGCATAGGTCGGTCCTAATATGTCACATGGCGTCATTCACAGGTAACAACACTGACAGAACAAACTACTATGCTTGTGCAATATGTTTGAGATTTGATGGTACATCAAGTGTCATATAATGAACTAGGCTATAAGTAGAAGCCCTAAAGCCTCTCCTTATCAAATAAAAGTTGTACGTACACTCATCATTGATATAACTGTTCGGGGTGAATGCTCAACATACGTTTGAGAGTGCACTTAAGAAATTGGTGGATAAGTTTAAATTTATTTTGTGCTTCCATAAATAAACACAGGGTCTAAATTATACATACATAGTCAAAAACATATAAAAACAACTTGTAATTATAATTGAGTGTTACTGTAATTCCAGAATATCTGCCTCCTGGTGAAGTCCTCTTACCTTTCTGTTAGTAATCATGATTGACTACAGCTGGGAGCTTTTCTGTATGGACAGAAATGAAAAACAGGATTGTAGGTGTACACAAGTCAGCACTGTCTCTTGAAGCCACTATTAAAGAACTGGGAAGAGTAGCCACTCAAAAAAGACCAAAACTGTCACCCTCAGTAGAGAGGAAGTTGGTTCAGATCCAGCCCAGAAACCAGCTGGTACATGCCTGGCATGAACTGGAAACTGTTGGAATAGCTGTCACTTTCCACTGTCAAGTTTCACCATGGAATGAGAGTCTACCGTCTAAAATTGACACGTTCAAAGCTCAACTAAAGTTTATAGCTGACCACGTAAACAAAGAAAAATCCGTTTTGGAGGGAAGTTTTATGGTGAGAATAGACAAATATTGAGTTGGTTGAGCACAGTTACCAGAGTTATGTTTGGAGGAGTCAAGGTGAGGCATTCAACCTCACGAAACCTCAACCTCAACAAAACTGTACTGACTGTTAGGCATGGGATTGGTAGCATTATGTTCTTGGACTTTTTTACTGCTGGTGGAACTGCTACATTGAACAGAGTGGATTTAAAAATGAAGCAGACAGATAGAATTCTTCAGCACAAAGTCAAAACTTCAATTGAATGTTGGACAATATTGAGTGTTTCAGCAAGGCGGGTGACACTGAACACATAGTGAAACCCGTTGTGGAGCAGGCCATACTGAACTTGTGGAATGACCTTTCCAAAGTCGACACCTCAAACTGAAAGCATGTGACCTATGCTTGTGTAGCTCACCAGGTTGAGCAGGCAACTCATATGCCATAAGGGTATTGCAGAGGCCTGAGTCCGGATCGGCTTCGGACCGTTTGCTGCACGTCTTCCCCCTGCTCTCTCTCCTCCAGCTTTCCTGTCCACTCTCAACTGTTCTGAGAGTATTTTGGGGGCTAAAAAAGCCCCCAAAATACTTTAAAAACCTCAAGTCTGTGCCAGGAAAACAATCATTTAAATTGAACTAGCATATTCAAGCAGAATTATGCTTGAATCTTGCCAGTGGCTACTAAAAATGTCTTAAAGGTGAAACTTGCCAAAAGGACATTTAACAAAATATAAGGTGTGCTGTATGCATATTTTTGACCCTGCATGCATAATTTTGACCCTGTGTTCATTTAAAAGCAAACAAACAAACAAACACTGATGACCAATGTATTAGCCCGTAGAAAAGTCTAGCCCCTTCTTCACTTCACTGGCTCCCTGTTAAACTTAGAATTGAATGTAAAATCATTCTCCTCACATACACTCTCCTGAATGGTGGGGTCTCACCATATCTTAAAGAATATGTACTTTAGTACCATATTATCCCAAAGAAAGCTCTTAGCTTGTACTCATGGTTCTTAGAGTTCACAAAAGTACAATGGGCAGCAAAGCTTTCAGCTGCCAGGCTCATGTCCTACTCCAACACAGCTCCAACACACCGTCTCTAGTGGATCTAAAATGCTGCTATTGGCTCAAGCTGTATGGAGAACTTCCCACAATGACTTCTGCTCCTCCTCTCTTTTCATTCCCCATTCTTTTACATGCAACTATTGCATGTGATTAATTACTCTCTGCCATAGTTTGTGTTTTTTCCTGTTTGCTCCTTTTTTCTGTCTTCTTTTTCCCAAATGGATGCAGCAAATGGCTGCCTCTCCTTGAGCCTCGTTCTGTCATAGGTTGCCTGAAAAAATACTCACTCCCTCATCAGATCTGTATTTTGGTGATCTGCTGTTTTGTGCCGCTCTTTCTGGGCTGCGTTGGTCATTGTTGAAATGAACTGACTGCCCATATATTCATAAATTTCAGATTGTAGTGCATTTCCCAGGATTTTCCTATAGAATTTTTGATAATAAAATGCAAACTTTATAACAACAGTATTCCATTGGTTTATATATATGAACATGGGAGGAATACAAACAAACACATTTACATGGCGATGAAAGGTCTTTTAAGCCATTCACAGCCCAGGGCCTGCCCCTGCATACAATCATGTGTATTCTGTTATGTTGTAGTTTTTTTGATTCAAATCAGAATTGGCACATCAGTTTCCCTCTCTAGTTGATATTAAAAGAAGGACAGCCATCTGCTGTGACCAGTTGGGGGTTGAGAGGAAAGAAAAGAGAAAAAATTAGAGAATAGAGAGATGAGGACACAACAAAGATTGGAGACAGAATATGACTAGAGAGTGTTGAACTATTATTTGGTAGCTCTACACTGAAGCTCTCAATATGAGGTCCAAAGAGATGTCAATGCAGGTGAAGGAGGCCATCATAAGGCTGAAAAATCAAAATAAACCTGTCAGAGAGATGGCAGAAATTTTAGGAGAGGCCAAGTCATCAATCTGATATATTCTGAAAAAACAGAATGCACTGGCCAGCTCAGCAACACCAAAGGCCTTAAAGACCACAGAAAACAACTTAAGTGGATGATCACAATTTTTTCCTCGGTTAAGAAATCCTTCTTTACAACATCTAACCAAGTCAGTAGCAGTCTTCAAGAGGTAGGCATATTACTATCAAAGTCTACAATTAAGAGATGCCTTCATGAATGGAAATACAGAGGGTTTACAACAAGGTGCAAACCACTGGTTACAGAACAGGAATGCCAGATTAGACTGCCAAAAAACATCTAATAGTTCCAGTGGAACTGGGTCACTTGTGTTTATTGATGATGTCACTGCTGATAGAAGTAGCAGAATTCTGAAGTGTACAGGGCTACAGTGCTGTGAAAAATATTTGCCCCTTTCCTGAATTCTTTTTTTTCTTTTTGCATATTTGTCACAGTTTCAGATCATCAAATGAATTTTAATATTACACAAAGATAACCTGAGTAAATACAAAATGCAGTTTTTAAATGATCAGCCACGTTGGAGGGTTTTCGAGCATGAACGGCCTGTTTAAGGTCATGCCAAAGAATTTCAATCAGATGACTAGGCCACTCCAAAACGTTCTTTTTTTGAGTCATTCAGAGGTGGACTTGCTGGTGGTTTCAGATCATTGTCTTGCTGCAAAACCCAAGTGAGTTTGAGCTTCAGGGCATGAACTGATGGGCGGACATTCTCCTTCAGGATTTTCTGGTAGAGAGCAGAATTCATGGTTCCATTAATTACAACAAGTCGTCCTGAAGCAGCAAAGCAGCCCCAGACCATCACACTACCACCACCATCTTTGACTGTTATTATGATGTTCTTTTTATGAAATGCTGTGTTAGTTTGATACCAGATGTAACAGGACTCAGACCTTCCAAAAAGTTCAGCTTTTGTCTCGTCAGTCCACAGAATATTTTCCCAAAAGCTTTGGGGATCATCAAGATGTTTTTTGGCAAATGTGAG
>VUQS01069284.1:0-11825 GCA_015108495.1 Heterochromis multidens
GATGTTTTTTGCTACTGCACTTGGGGACACATTCAACGTTTTTGCAATTTTCCGGACTGACTGACCTTCAGTTCTTAAAGTAATGATGGACTGTCGTTTCTCATTACTTAGAATTCATATTATGGCAAGAACCAACCAGCTAACAGTTGTCAAATAGGTCTGCCAGCTGTGTACCAACCTGACTTCTGCACAACACAACTGATGGTCCCAACCCCATTAAGAAGGCAAGAAATTCCACAAATGAACCCTGACAAGGCACACCTGTGCAGTGACAACCATTTCAGGTGACTACCTCATGAAGCTCATTGAGAGAAGGCCAAGAGTGTGCAAAGCAGTGATCAAAGCAAAGGGTGGCTATTTTGAAGAATCTAAGATATAAAACATGTTCTGGGTTATTTCACACTTTTTTGTTTACTACATAATTCCATGTGTGTTCATTCATAGTTTTGATGCCTTCAGTGAGAATCTACAATGTAAATAGTCATGAAGATAAAGAAAAAACATTGAACGGGAAGGTGTGTCCAAACCTTTGACTGGTAGTGTATATACATGGACATGAGAATGAAATTTGAGAATGAGTCAGTGTAAATGGGTTCATTCCATTTTTTCCCACTGTTTTTATTTCAGTTCTAATTTGGATTCATGTTTTTCATGGTCACACTTCCCTCTTTCACTGTGCAATCTTGATACCTTTGATTAATAGCATGAATTAATGTCAAAGCTGCATTAACAAGCTGCTTGGTGTGTTTGGGTGCAAATCTGAATGACCAAGCAGATCCAGCAACCTTCCTGTGACAAAGACAAATAGAGGGCTAACTCTGATTCCAGTAGTACTTCTACTTATGAATGCAAAGTACAAGAACCCATACAGAACTCTGAGATATTAACAATCACCTTGAAGTAGCTGTTTGAATAAAAAGAAGAAGAGAACATTTCACTTTCACATTTAAGCTCAACTGATTCAAAGGGGAAAAGCATTTGGAATCAAAGGATAGGAAGAAGGGGCTCTCAGTAGATGAACAATGCAATTCTGTAAAATTAAAAGCAAACTTGTTCTCAGGGAGCTTGCACCATGAGCATGTAACTTTTCTCAGAGGAACTGTTCAACAACATATACAGTACTGTGCAAAAATCTTGAGCCAGTCCTTGTTTCTTCATATTTTGTATCAAGCAGCCAGTGGTCTTGAGCAGTAGTTCTCCAGGCTTTCTGAAGGTCCTTCAAAGTTTTTCTTTAGACATTGGCTGCTTTTACACTCATTTTCAGTCTAGTCCTTCTACCTGACCATTTTCAGAGAATTTTTTTTATTTGTTAAGCCACTTAACACTGACCTATAAATTATTCAGGTATAAAAAATGTACCTGAATCAAGGGACAAACCAGTGTTGTGTCTATACATAACAGGCAACTTAGCAAAGAACCAATTTGTTACTAGCAGCCTGTCACAAAAACACAATTTGTTCCCATTTCTTTAGTTAAATCTTTCAAAATGCCAAAGATAACACAGTTCAACAGGCAAAACAAATAGTAAGTCAAGTATTTTTGTACTAACAAGGTGATTCCCAAATAGCTATGACTGAAAACTTGGCACAATTCCAGCATGGTGTGCAGTGTCTTCTTAAAAAAATGTGAAAAAACTGATCAAGTGAAGGACAAAATAAGAAGTGACAGGCCTAAAAACTACAGCAGATAAACAGTATCTGAAAGTCATGTCCTTAAAAAATAGGAAAAAATATCCAGCAAAGACCTGACACAGGACCTGAGAGACGCATTCTGGCCCTTCAGTTGATCAATCTACTATTGCATGAAGCCCTATCAGAAATAATCTCAGTGGAAGGGTGGCTGTCAAGAAGCCATTCTTAAGGAAGGGAAACAGGGAGAAAAGGCTTAGGTATGCCAAATTATACAAGAACTGGCCTGAAAATCAGTGACAACAGGTCGTATGGAGAGATGAATCCAAATTTGAAATTTTTGGATCAAATCATTGTCAATATATAAGGAGGAAGTGAGGAGAGAGGTGAAACAGTGAGTGTCTACAGCTGTCTGTAAAACACAGTGGAGGCTCTTGTCATGGTTTGGTGCTGCATTTCAGTCAGTGGTGTCAGGGAGATTGTCAAAATTGATGGAATTATGGACACAGAAAAGTAAATGCTAAATGGACTGGTTCTTATATAGTGCTTTTCTACTCTACTACACCCATTCATATAAGCACATTTTTCTATGCTTTTTCTACCTAAGTGCTTTCTATCTAACACTGACACAAATTCACACACCAATGAATGCATCAGAGAGCAACTTGGGGTTCAGTATCTTGCCCAAGGATATTTTGGCATGCAGCCTTCCAATTAGTAGATGACCTGCTCTACCTCCTGAGCTACAGCCACCCCTAAAGTACTTTCAGACTTTGATCTACCATGCAATACCATCTGGAAAGTGTCTGACAGCTTCATTTTTCAGTATGCCCTCAACATTATATGATCTCAACATTATTGAAGCAGTGTGGGATCATCTTGACAGAAAACAGAACAAAAGGCAGCAACATCCAAAGAAGAGCTTTGAATGTCCTTCAAAAAGCCTGGAGACTACTTAAAAGTTACAGTATGTAAAATTTTTCACCGCTAGAGGTCAGTAGATTGCAGTCAACTGAGCTCTGTTTTCTTACCCCTCCCAAATCAAGTGCATAATCCTAGCTATGGTGGCTGCTACAGGAAAACATGTTTTAGTGAGCCAATAGAGATCAAAAACATTAAATTTAGACTGTATCCCATAACAGCCGCGGCCGGCTGGTGTGTTTCTACTACTGTTTGGACCGGAAACAGATCCGCCCCGGAGTTTTTCCCTATCTGTGGAAGGCTGTCAGTCCACTGCTTACCTCAGCTGTCAATGCTGGGTGAGAAGCGTTCACTTTTATATACTCTGGAAGAGGCTGTAAAACTTTCTGAAAGGAGTTTGATACAGGTCAATGAGTCAGAGAAGCTAATTTCTGACCAGTGACGATACTGGCAATATTGAGGTGAGTTGTTGAGGATATGCTGAACTTTTCTATCACTAAGACTACTGTTTTTGCCATTGTTAGCCGCTGTTAGCCTCTGTTAGCCGGTATTAACTGCTGTTCGCCGGTGTTAGTGAAACTATCTGTGAAGTGGATGTGACATTGCTGGACTCTGATGCTTAGAGAATAAACTCTCATATGATGTGAGAATGTAATCAAGCTGTTTATCACAGGGAAAGTGTGATTTTTAGGACACTTGAGCCTAACATTAACTGGCATGTTTGCTTATAACCAGCTGTTGTTGTTGTTTAGCCAGCTCTTGTCAGCTGTCTGGAGACGGGAGGGTCACATGTCTAATCTGCTGACAATAAGCAATTGCAACAATATCGGGAACAGATGAGTATGTTTATGCATGTTTTTGTGAGTTAGAGCCCTGACTTCGGTTCAGGAGATGAGGTTTGAGGTGAGGAGGAAGAGGATGACATTTATTAAGATGCCAGTGGTGTTGTCTCTTGGTGAAGGGGACCCCTTCTCTGATGATAAAATATAGGTATGATCCTTCATATCTTGAGTCTGAAGGTGCATTTAAATGTCCCTCCACGGCACGAAAGCCTATGACTTCTCCTCTCCTCCGCTTCTGACTATGTGTGTGGCCGGTCTCTAGCCAAGTACGTAAAACGTCATTAGTTGGAAGGGAGATGTCCTTCCCGGGCACTATATTCAACTATGGTGGGAGAACATGGCGGCTTTCACAAACCGCAAACCCGCTCTTATGTATTTTTATTACATTAATTATAAGTTTATGAGAATGCATCAGTTTGTTGGAAGATGGAATTACACACTATTCTATGTATATTTATAAGTAGGGTATCCTTTTTTTTCTATTAAATAACTTAAATAAATTACTGACTGTACCTTTAAAGAAATGACAAGAAAGCTTGCCTTAGGGAGTTCAGGCTGTGTTGAAGAATAAAGGTGGTCATACCAAATATTGACTTTCAAGCATATTCAAATTGTACAAACTCTGTTTTGCCTTATATACTGTATTTCCATGTATGTTTCCATATTTCAAAAAATCACTGCACCTATTTCCCATTTTCCTAGCAAAATACAAAGAAATGAAGGCTGGCTCAAGACTTTTGCACAGTACTGTATATTTTGATTTTGCTGTTTCAGCAGCATCTGAACTCACTGGTGGAGATTTAAAAGTTAGTTATCCATTTCAGTATTTAATCAGTAAAACTGCAGGTGTTTTATGATTCCCGGGTATACATCTTATTGCCTCACTGGTGTATAAACAGTCTAATTACAGTGTCATTGATATTTACCTGCGGTCTTCCTCAAAATAAAGGTTTGACAGCCCTTGGTGAAAAGAAACACTTTACGCCGGAGGGCGCCCACACTTACACATGTAGGATCACACAGACTCATGCAGAGACAGAATGAAAGACGTATACTGTAGACAGAATGTGCCTCAATTTGTAAATCAAGACTCAGAAGCAGCAGCAAACAAAGAGCTCATTTATGGAGGCCGACGCCACAAGACAGCAAGGCAGGCAAGTGAGAAGAGCCAAAGCGTTTTGAATAACCATCAGCGATGCCAGGCTGTGAGGATATGGGGTAATTTGATTTCCGGTGGGAGATGATAACAACAGTTAACAGCTATGCCTGAGGGAAACTTTGGAAAGGTACAATGACATTGGGATTAGGCAGAAAGAAAAGCGCCAGAAAAAAAAAACAAAAAAAAAAACGGAGGAACAGAAAATAAACCTCTGCCAGGTGCAAACTAAAACTATGGAGATTGCAGGGCTTAAATAATACATTGGAGTAATTAGAGCTGAGGTGGATTTTGATTCAATCTGATGAAAGCTGGATATGCATTCATCTTAGCAACTGCAGAAATACTACAAAACATTATTTAGAAGCATCCCTGAAGCAACATCAAATCAAAATAAAAAAAAAATCCTTTGACTTTTAATTAATGAAGGTGTTTATAACAGTGGGTGGGATGATAGCTTTCGAATAGTCGAAAGACTGCAAATAATAAAAGAACAACCTGAGTGTTTATCAGCAGACAGCTCTGCCAAGACTTAAAAAGCAGCCTCAAGATGTGCAAGACTGTGTGCTTGTGGGTGCTGAAAAGCATACATAAAGCTCTTGAAGCTGCATTCTGTTGATTTATACTGTATTTGTGTACATTTTAGAAAATAAAGTTTGCCAGTTTAAATGACAGTTCCTTTCTGCTGTGTATAATTGGTTGGACTGACAGCTGCCACTGGATTACTTTGAGACAGAAGAAATATTCAAAACTGGAGGATTCTCAAAGCTGCAAAGTTTTGTGACTATATGTGACAAAATCCATCCACAAACCTCTAGAGAGCCATATAAAGACCTACTAAAGTACTAAAAGCTGCCTTTGTAGTAGGTCCTGCTACACTAGGTGAAAGCAATACCAGTCGCATTGATACTGACAGTGATACCTGTTGTACAGAACAGGTATCAGATTTGTATCATGAATAGCAGCCAGGGCTTTTACTTGGTATCGGTTTAGTAGGAAAATCATGGTACTGAACACCCCTGGTTTCAATTCTTTTTTTTAAGCTATGCATGCTTAGAAGATGAATTGCTCTTCAGTATATTTCAACATGCCCAAATACTGAGTACAAGCCAACTCCATGTGTGTATACTCCACAGAATAAGGATAAAGACACTAAAGGAAGTTGTACATTGAATATTGAAAACACTTTCTCACAAAAAGCTGATAATCCATATTTTTCTTACTGTCAAATCCCATTAAAATAATAAAATGAACAGCCTGACAGAGCTTAGCCCTGTAAACACTAATCTGCTGCCGGCGACAGACAGATGTGTTGCAACATTTTTTAAAACTACTGTAACTCCTGTAACTCTTGAACCGTTTGCACAATTGAAAAGATTCCAACGGTTTCTGAAAGCAGCGACTGCGCTTTTCAGTGATATTAGGGTCATTACGGTAATCCCAGGCATGGCATCACGGCAGTACTGCAAAGAAGGTTGGTTGACCGAAGAGAGAGTGAGTGAATGTGATGGAGCTCTGCAGAAAACAGACATTTTATCGGGCATTTGGGTGCTTTTTAACATGTTTTTTTATTGTTTTGTTTTTGCTGTTTTTTGCTGTGTTATTTGCCAAGATTTGGCTGTGACGCCCGGCCTGGAATTACCATAATGACCCTAATATCACTGAAAAGCACGGAGTCGCTGCTTTCAGGAACGGTTGGAATTTTTACGATTGCACAAATGGTTCAAGAGTTATGGGAGTTTAAAACACTTTGCACCAGCCAAACTCCAAATTTGAGTCACCTGGTGGGACAATCTGTCTCCAAACAGTTGCAGTCTCACTCAGAGTGGCTGCAATCATTCTCAGACAGGTTGGTGAAGATTTGCAAATAATTTCAAATTTTAACGCAGACAGACTGCAAACATGTTGCAACCAATCTGAATTAAGGCCTTTACACATCGGACACGTAAAATTTGTGTGAATATTTCGTGCGTTACAAATATTTTTCTGACTCACCTATTCTTAATGCAACCATTCACACCAACCGTGTAATTTCGCTGGACGAATTTGCGGCATTAATTTTTTTGAAGCAAGCCCGATTTTTCAAAATAAACAGATCTGATCAATCAGACCACTGCATTTGGCAACAAGTGTGCTCGTAGCTCAAAATGCACACTGGTACTGAATATACAAACAGTATATCACGCAGTCACACAGATAGACGCTGCTTCGGATCAATCGATTCTCTGAAATTATTTCTCTGCCTCTTCAGATGTGGTCCCAACTCTGCCAACAAGAGCTCAAACAGCCCCACTGACATCCTGAAATATGTACGAAAGTGGTCGTGATACAGCTTCAACTACTGGATCAAACCATGAAATTCTCCCTGCTGCTGCCTTCTCGTGAGAATTTCATGAACCAAGAATCTCCGTTTCTTCCTTTTCTTGTTTAGAAACATCAGGACCAGCTTATCATGGCTTGATGTCAACTTCATTTTTTTTCACAGTACGTTTATTGAGGACAAATTTTCCACAAAAACGCAACGCGTTCGGTTTGTCTATATGTTACACGACAAGTTCAGACCTGAAAAATTTTGTATTTCGCTTAGCTTTTTCACAGCGTGCTCAGTGTATAATGGCTTTTAGTCTGTGCCAATGAGCGCAACTCGTGTGCGACATGTCTCTTTGCAATTGGGGTACTGGACTCAGCTGATTGCTACTTGGTTGTATTCTGGTTATATAAAAGCAAGGTTGCCGAGTCATGTCATGCTGCAGTTAAATCACCATCCTGAAGCAACTACGTCACTATTTGTAGAGAAGTTTCTGAATCTGTTTCAAATGTATGAGGTTGTGGCTGAACCCTGAATGTCAGTAGTTAATGTGAATTTCTTTGTGTGTAAATGGTAAATGGACTGATTCTTATATAGCTTTTCTACTCTCCCGGAGCACTCAAAGCGCTTTATACAGCATGCCTCATTCACCCATTCGAACACATTCATACAAGCACTTTTTCTGTGCTTAAGTGCTTTCTATCTAACATTCACACATGTTCACACTCCGATGGATGCATCGGAAAGCAAATTGGGGTTAGCATCTTGCCCAAGGATATTTGGCATGCAGACTGGAGCAGCCAGGGATCAAACCACCAACCTTCTGATTAGCAGATGACCTTCTCTACCTCCTGAGCTACAGCCACCCCATGTGTAGATGGCAACAGATTTGCAAGGAGTTAATGCAAGTTTTTAAAGTAGGAGTAGTGTAATGAAACAACCCGTGGGAATTCCTGGAGTAGAACTTAGCAAGTGCATATTAAACATCAACAGATATGTCGTGTTATTGTAACCCTCCTGCTTTTATGTGTTCCTGTGTGTTTACCTGTGGTGGCCGTTCAGGGATGGGTTCATTGCGCAGGGCTTGCAGGGCCTTCATGGCAGCGCTGTGTCTGGCTGCTTGGCGAGTGCGTCCCTCACCAATAAACTCATGACTCCCTACAGACAGCTGCACATAGAAGATCTTAGGAACAGGATAATGGTACCTGAAATAAACAAAAAATATTTATCAAAAAACTGGTTACTGCAATATATACCAGATCAGGAGTGGACATTAAAGGACATGAGATGATCAATGTGTTTACCCTTACCCTTAAATGAAGGTTTACATCCGACTTAAAAACAGATGCTAGGGAAGGAAATGGCTCTAACATAATGAGCCAAGTTATCAATTCTCACCGTTTACACCATTTCCAAATTAAAGGCCCACCACTTCATCAGGGTCAATTACTACACAATAGCCTGTTGGCCAACCACTTGAAAAATGCCGTGCTATTGAATCTCAGCTCAGGCATGCAAAACAAAGCGCAGGGACATATATCCTCTCTTCTTTCTTCTTGCCCCAAACATAGATTATTCTCTCTTTCTTTGGGTCCTGACAGAGTGGGACTGAGCTGTCACTGAGCAGATTTAGAGGTCTGCGTGTGTGATACCCCCCTCCTGGGTCAGTAGGAGAAGGGCTGAGAATGTCTGCTGGACTGAGGACAAGGAAAGAGAAATAGTGGGAAAACTAATAAAAGAAGAGTTTTTTTTATTTTTTTAATATCCACCGCCCTGTCCACTTTCTTCTCTGCCAATATACACTTATACTCACAAGGACATACAGACACCATATGTGGTTGACACAAATGGATAGCAGCAGCTAAGATTTATGGAAATGGGTCTTGACTGGAGTCTGGTTCCCAAACTGTATTCAGTATTTTCATGTTTGACAATGAACTTTTAATCAGAGCATAAAAATCCATATTGGGTAAATATGGTGACATTTTTGTCATGACTTGTTGGAGAAAATTAAAAGTGCCTTTAGAGGTGTACAGCTTTCCTTTTTTCTGTGTACACATTTCTATAGAGCAACATCCTACTTGGCACTGTAGCCCTAATAACTGATTGGGTGCGTGTGGGAATTTGGGGAACCCAAGAAGCTTGAAAATACTGGACAGGAAAATCAGTGTGCACTGGAAACTTATGCAGTTTCTGTCTCAACAAATTGCACACATGCACATCATTAAATGAAAAGGTATCAAATTAAGCCAACCCTAACCCAAGAGCCGCTTTTTGATATGTGGGTCATTCCATCTTAAATCAGCATGGGCCTTCTGCTCGACCGTCTCCAACTTGCATAGAAATTTTATGGTACAAAGTTTGAACATATATAATGATTGCTGTGATATTTTAGCTTCATATATCACATAGTTTTCAAGATATATATATTTTTAAAAAGGTCAGTCGACCGACTTTCAGGCGTTTTTGTTGCACATTGAAATCTGAGGCAATGTTGGAACATGACTATCTCAAAAACTATTAAAGATAAGAGCCTGAAATTTTCACTGGCCTTTCTTGCCATCAAAATAAATCAGGTTCTGTAATTTGGGACAGATATATCAAAAAATGTCTGCGTATTGGCTAATTAAAACATGAAAAAAAAATTCAAGCAGTCCTGTAAAGTCCCATATTTGAGCACACACTAATAAAAAAAACTTCACATTGCAAAAACGAACTAGTGACAATTTCTGAATAGTATAAAGTTATATTCCACAATAATGCTAAAATAAAACAGAATACTTTTTAACATTAAATTAAATATTAAATATTAAATTCTAAATACAGAAATGAAGAAAAGGCTATTTTCATTTAACTTTCATGCTGGATTGAACAAATATCACAAGCTGTACCACAAAAACAAAAGTATCAGTAAATGGTTAATAATAATAGAACAAAATTCTGGAATTTCGAGATGGTACTCAAATTATAACCGAGAAAACAATTTTGTTAAATATGTGTATATTTTTCATTTTCTAGACCTACTCTACCTACCTACCATTTTGAGACCTACTGCCTGTTAAAATTTGCTAAGATGCGAAACATGCACATATTTAACAAAATTATTTTCTTTACAACTAGAATAGTTATAACAATGTCTGAAAAAACTGTCCCGAAAGTGGGTCGACTGACCTTTAAAAAATAAAAATAGCCAAATATTCGTATTAGACTATCTACTTATATTTTTGAAAATGTTCTAACAATTGTGTAAAAAAGTGTATACTCCAATTTAATGACTGAGATCATATGTTATGATTCAATTATTCTCTAGTGTCTCTTAAAGTATAACAAGAAAAAGAGTTGCCATGCTAGCAGCCCTGTAACAGTGGAGCTCTAAGCTAATGCTAACATCATTTTTTTCTAGAACATGCACTTCAACTGGTAGCAGCAAAGTCTGGTACCTCTGATCTTTACTCAAACTTATTTTTGTTGTATTTTTATTGATTTTTTTAGTCAAGTACTGATGGATACTTCTGTAGGGAAAAGAGTTACTCAAGAGAAGATCTTTTTTCAGTGAAACGGAGCAAGTCTGGAAGATGCCACCCTGTTCCAGCTGAGATGGAGAGGTGTTTTCGTGGTTGACATGCTGGTGCAGGGGTGAAGGCTTGGAGGTGGAGATGTGGGCCCTTTCTGCCAGCGGTCATCGTGGGAGGTATCGACTCTCTGCCCAACGGAGGTGATGAGCTGGAGATGTTGGTGAGGACTCAGAAGGTATACTGTGAGTGCAGTCTCATGTGTTTTGCTGAAGCATGGTGGAACCAGAGTATCTCAGCGGTTGGACGGAGATGCTGAAGCTGTTGGGAAAAAGGGTGGGGGTCTGGCTTTGTTTGTGGACCAGAGATAATGTGGTCCTGCGCATGTCGCTGTCGGGGAGAGGATGCGTTGTCCTGATGTTGAGTTGTTTACGGTTGGTGTGTGGCCAATATGTGTGCCGGGAGAGTTCAGTCATATCATAACAATACTTGTGTACGTTCCACCCAAGGCAACAGCTGAAGCTCCATGTGAAGTTCTCCATGAAACTGTCGCTAGGATACAGACTAAACATCCAGAGGCACTCTTCAAAATATCAGGAGACTTCAATCATGTTTCCCTCTCCTCCCACCTGACAGGATTTGTTGACTGTCCTACCAGAGAAAATAAAATCCTTGATCTGCTGCACGCCAATGTCAAAGCAGCTTACAGAGCTACTGCCTTACCACCACTTGACAGATCAGACCACAACTGGAAGACTTCTCTCAACAGACAATCATTCACACCCACAGCCATCAGGCTTTACTATTCTCATACAACTAGCAGATGAGCTGTCAGACATACGAATTTCCCTTTGGGATCAATAAAGTTATTCTTATTCTTACAACATGCTAACAACATGCTGAAACCATGCTAACAACATGCTGAAATTGTAGCTGGCATAATGCTTACCATGTACACAATATCACTTTAGAATCTGGCGATAAACCAAATTAAAATCTCAGATATTTATTAAGGTGATCCACCCAATAGTTTTCAAGATACAGTACTGTGCAAAAGTTTTAGGCAGGTGTGAAAAAATGCTGTAAACAAAGAATGCTTTCATAAATATAAATAATGATTGGTTATTTCTATCAATTCACAAAATGCAGGACAACGACCCCAAACATACAGCCAAAGTCATTAAGAACTATCTTCAGCGTAAAGAAGAACAAGAAGTCCTGGAAGTGATGGTATGGCCCCCACAGAGCCCTGATCTCAATATCATCGAGTGTGTCTGGGATTACATGAAGAGACAGAAGGATGTGAGGAAGCCTACATCCACAGAAGATCTGTGGTTAGTTCTCCAAGATGTTCGGAAGAACCTACCAGCCGAGTTCCTTCAAAAACTGTGTGCAAGTGTACCTAGAAGAATTGATGCTGTTTTGAAGGCAAAGGGTGGTCACACCAAATATTGATTT
>VUQS01069285.1:0-13328 GCA_015108495.1 Heterochromis multidens
TAATCTATTTTGTGTTCCCTGAAAAAGGCCTTTTTGTATAATTCTGAAATGTACATTATTTTTCAGTTTTGGGTAACCTTACCTTTTTTTTTTTTTTACCTCTGGTAGTTCACCACTTACCTTTGTACCATTTCAAGCTATTCATTGGACTTGAACAACTTGAATTGCAATAAATAACTGGAAAAATTGGGGTGTTCTAAAACTTTTGACCGGTAGTGTACATAACATTTATATAACATACAAAGAGCTGAAATGAAACTGAGTGTTAGCTTGTGAGGTTTTTTTCATGCTTCTCCCATTTGTAGTAAATGCCCTTCCCTGTTCCATCCCAGTGTTCAACCAATCAGCGTTCGACCTACGCACAGCATCATCCACACTGAGCTATGTGCTGCTGGGTCCGTGGACGGCTGCACGGTAGTTTGTTTCAGTTGGTTGCATACCCCTTTGCTTAGGCTCTGCATAGGCAAATACCTACGCGAATGAACACTAACATGGTACCGTAAAACAAGCATTAAAGATGTGTGTAGCACATCTTTTAAGTTAATGAAAAGTCACGGCTCATGGTGTCTCAGTCACCAGACAATTTAACATTTCAGAAAAAAATGACTCTAAGGCTGACTAAGATTTCACTGTGGACATTAAGCCTAGGATCAGGACTTTGTCATAGCAAGTAATCCAAATCACGCAGCAAACTATTAATGACTAACTAACCTTGTGTTGTGGCTGGGCTGATCTCAGACGTTCTCCTGGCTCAAGTTTTTTCTATTTTCGGTGTCTTCTTTCTGCCACATGATGGCATATGTCTTTGCTGGTCAGGGACCCTCACTGTGTATTTTTATTCAGAACAATTGAACCCCTATCCTACATCTTCCATGTGCTAATGTATTTATATTTGCCTAACCAGAGCTATACAGCAAACCATGAGGAACTTCACTAGCCCACCAAAATGTGACTGGCATTTATTTATTTATTTATTTTTATTTTTATTTCTGTCCAAAGTTATAGCAGTGCTGCATGTCTTTGTTCCTTTAGAAATAATTCTGTGAAGAGTATTATCATGTTTAGATGTCAGCTAGCTAGCTAACTTACTGCTAACTTCTAATTCTGGTAAACCTGGTAATTTCTCTTCTTCATGGATACCCTGACATTAAGCTCTATTGTAACACCTGGAGAACAACTGCACTGATCATTTTATTTAGATCATTTTTAAAAGCTGCCTCGGTATTTGCTTCCTTTTGTGAACCAAAGGAGCATTTGGACCTCAGTGTTCGAACTAAAAAAGCAGACTAAGACAGTGTAACACATTTTCATTGGCTGTAGTTTACGAATGTCAGGACTGAAAGAGAGACACTTTTCTAAAGTCTGACTCTTAAGCAGTAACTGTGAAGAAAACAGGGGAGGCTTTCATCATACAGGTTATCCTGTCATTGTGTTTTGCTGCCAACGCTACACCCCAAAAAACTGCGAGTCACCACTGAGGAGGTCTGAGTGCAAGTGATTCTCATAGTTTATCTTTTTGTTCTCAGAGTTAAGCACTGGAAGAGATTTGCTCATCACACATTATTGAAGCTGATGGCTGATCGCTTGTGGACATTACAGGCTCTGGTTGCCTAGGTAACCCTTTAATGCATTTACTACCAGGCCATGTGTCCGTCAACTGTATCCTGCGCTCTCATTGGTAGTCACTTCAATTGCTTGCCTGGAAGCTAAGAAAAGTTTATCTTGGGTCATGTTGCTGCTAACTGCTACCAGTGTGGCTATGAGGTCACTAAAATCTAGATTTTTTTAAGGCTGTAAAACTGAATTTAAAGTTTAAGACATCTTAAAAAACACATCAGTGGTTCAGAACTTATCCAGTGAGGGAAGTGATTGCATGCAGTTTACACTTTTCTCTGTATCAGCATCAATACTGATATGTTTTTTAATCACAAGTCAAATTACTAAGCATACAGCTCACAAAACAAACAGCAGAGTGTGCATATGCCTTTAAAAAACAGCGTATGTGGACAACAATATTAATGATAGTATGCCTAAATTCTAAAGAATTTGGAAATATAAGTGTATAATGACGTTGCATCACAGACTTAATGTATAACTTATATTTTTCTTTTATTTATGTAGCTAGTTAAGGTTACATAAATTGTTTTCCACACCTGTATCCAGTTAATACATCCAAGAGTTTAAGTGGATGTACATGCGAGTATGACCAAATATTTTGTTTTCTGATGGCCCGTATGATAGATATTAAAGAGAGACATCAATTGTTTTTGGAGGAGTCCATAAAATTAACACATAATAATCCCTTAATAATAGTTAAGATGAGCAACGCTGGCATCAGAGAAATGTATGAAGTAAGCATGCATTGCAAGCTTTAGCTAAGAGGATAAACTATCTTTTTTTGCAGGTTGGAAATCTAAAATCTTAGGTTAAAAAAAAAATATGTAAGAATGTTGTGGGATACCAAGGTTCCTGGCCATTTTCCAAAAATGGCGCACAACAGAAAACAGTTTTGGAAACACTGCTCTGGAATGACAATCCTCAGAGACACTCAGTTATGTAGGTCTTTTATTCACATCATCATTTAAAGGATTAGATATCAAGAAAGCTTATGTTTAAAATGAATAATGCCAAAGTAATAAAGTAGCTTTCTTCACTGGATCAGATTATAGTAACTTTAGTGTCTGGGACAAATAATATTTTTTATACATTTGTTAGAGTGAGAATGAAAGCGCAGCAGACAGAGACAGAGAAAGGGGCGAGGACGCTGAATGCTGTCTGGCCTTAAATGCCTCAGATCCTTTCAGTGTGGGAAACGGACATGTTGCAAATATTCCTTCCCAGACCCTCATAAATCACACTGTGTTATGAAGCTCTATTCTAGTTCCATTTCTCTCTACTTCTTCTTCAAGCTTCTCCTCAGAATCCTTTCAGGTAGAAACTCTGTTGCTATGGTGATTTCAATCGTTGTTATTGCTACAGCATGATGAGGGGGATCTGCTGGTGGAGAGGGAGATGCATTATATTTATATTCTCGAGCATTCACAATTGGATGCCATTGCCAGCATTTATTGCTCTGCTCCCTCTGTAAATCCAACATTACAGATCAGACATCAACACTGCAGGAACTGAAAAGATAAAAAAGAATGTTAACCTATTCTTTATGACATTAATTCATATTAACACTGATCCTGCAACACACTGTGGTGACCTGTGTTGGGGTTGTTACTCAAAAATAGTAATGTATTACACATTACTTGTTACTTTTCTTAAAAGTAATGCATTACGTTACTTAATTATTAGCCAGAGAAAGTAATTTGTTACACTACTCGTTACATTACTTTCTCATTACTCCATAAAGTGACCTGAAACGCATTGTCTCATAATTACCACTTAACAATATAAACCTTAGGCTACAGTTCCACACAACAACACATAATGAACACAAAGCCAACAACACAAAGCAAAGTTGAAAACCAGCCGAAAGACACTTTAAAGCGATCGCCTCAGTGATTCTACTTTAGAAATATGCACAGATAGAAATGGAGGCTTCAAGCCTGTCTGCTCATCACTGCTTTTGTTACCTGTTGAAGATCAGGCTCTAGTTGCTGGGCTGAGGTTGGCATTCACTCAGTTTTATCATCACTCTGGGCTCTTGGCTAGCTTTGTGTTAGCATGCTGTCTGTGCAGATGCTCGAAAAGAGCCGAAGTTTTGTTAGCAATATAGTGCAGTTTTTTTTTTTTGTCCTGGATGCAGTTTGCATTTCACCATCGTGCTCTTGTCCTTTTGCGCAATAAAAATAAAAGTAATGTCCATAATGTCCATATCTCCACTCCTCAGAAGCTGACTGCTCCACTATTTTCCTCCTTCCGCACACAAACTGAAATCAGCTGATTGTAGTACAAGTGCGCAGGAAGAAAAAAACATGTTTGTTTGATTTTTTTTTTATTTCTATCCACCCAGCATGGAGAGAACTAAAGAACCTTTGTAATGAAAGTAATAACATAACTGTAACTGTAATGTAATTACTGCATTTAGTAAAGTAACGCATTACATTACTGTGTTACTGAAAAATGTAATGTGATTGTAAGGTGTTGAACCCAACACTGGTGGCGACTCTTCTGAGATGTCCCTATCTACAATGCTTTCTAGGAAAGTATCTAAAGAATGAAATGGGTAAATGGTCTAATATTACTGTGCCTCTGAATGTACAGTGGTTCAGCTCATTCATCACTCAAAAGGGGTTGTAACACGTAATTAATCACCACAGCGATCATCAATATGGCAGTTGGACACGCTTTCTAAATTGAGACCAAAATGGATTTTGTCAGTAACTGTCAAAACAGCCATTAAGAAACTATCTTGCTCTTAAAGGACCATGATAGGGTTGGTTGATCTGTTGGTATATTTGACATTTATGTTTCCCAGGAGCTGAATCTTAATGACCACCTTTTCCTGTAACACAACCATGAAGCTAACATTTTTGAGCTTTTAGAAGCATCCATCCCTCCGCTTCTCTTCCACTTATCCGGGGCCGGGTCATGGGGCAGCAGCCTAAGCAAAGAAGGCCAGACCTCCCTTTTCTCAGCCATCTCATTCGGAGGAACACTGAGGCATTCCCAGGCCAGCCGAGAGATATAATCTCCCCAGCATGTCCTGGGTCAACCCCAGGGCTTCCTCCCAGTAGGACATTCCCCGAACACCTTACCCAGTAGGCGCCCAGGAGGCATTCTTGTCAGATGCCCAAACCACATCAGCTGGCTCCTTTCAATGTGGAGGAGTAGCAGCTCTTCTCTGAGCCCCTCTCAAATGACGGAACTCCTCACCTTCTCTCTCTAAGGGAGAGGTCACCCACCCTTCGAAGAAAGCTCATTTCTGCCACTTGTTCCTGTGATCTCATGCTATTGGTCACTATCCAAAGCTCATGAGCATAGGTGAAGGTGGGGACATAGATCAACCGGTAAATCGACAGCTTCGCTCTAGCGCCTAGAACTTTCTTCACTACAGCGGACTAGTGCAGAGTCTGCATCACTCCAGACATGGTCCCAATCCATCTGTCAATCTCCCACTCCCCTCACTCATCAACAAAACCCCAAGATACTTAAACTCCTCCACTTGGGGCAGCAACTCGTCCCTGACCTGGAGTGGGCACTCCACCCTTTTCCGGTTGAGGGCCATGGCCTCAGACTTGCTTGAGATGCTAATTCTCATTCGATGACAAAGGCAAGGCCTTGGTGTAATCCAACACTTACTGGGAAAGAGTCCAACTAACTGCCGGCAATAAGGCCCAAGCTCTCGCAACAGTTGTACAGGGACTGAGTGGCTCGTAGTAACGAGCTAGACACAACATACTCCCAAAGCACCTCCCACAGGATAACCCGAGGGATGTGGTCAAGTCTACAAAACAGATCTAGACTGGATGGTAAATGGACTGATTCTTATATAGCTCTTTTCTACTCTCCTGGAGCACTCAAAGCACTTTATACAACATGCCTCATTCACTCATTCACATCCATTCATACAAGCACTTTTTCTATGCTTAAGTGCTTTCTATCTATCTATCTAATTCACACACATTCACACTTCGATGGATGCATCGGAGAGCATGGGTTTAGTATCTTGGCATGCAGACTGGAGCAGCCAGGGATCGAACCACCAACCTTCCGATTAGTAGATGACCTGCTCTACCTCCTGAGCTACAGCCAGGAGGTAGAGCCACGCACCCTTGAGTTTCCTAGAGATGATAAAGAGCTGGTACAGTATTCTGTGACCAAGACGAAAACTGTATTGTTCCTATTAGATCCGAGGTTCAAATAATGGATGAACTCTTCTTTCCAGTACCCTGGCATAGACCTTCCCAGGGAGGCTGAGGAGTGTGATTCCCCACCTTCTTAAAGATGGGAACCACCACCCCAGTCTGCCAATCCAGAGGTACCGCCTCAGATCTCCATGTGACGTTGCAGAGGCGTGTCAATAAAGACAGCCCTAACAACATCCAGGGCTTAAGGAACTTGAATCTCATCTACCCCAGGGGCCCTGCCACCAAGGAGTTGTTTAACTACCTCAGTGACCTCGCCTCCAGTGAGAGAGTGGGAGAGTCATCCCCCTTGTGGGGTCCTTTAATTATTCCTTCCACCATCCAACTATATCCTCAGTTGATGTCAGGTTGGTCCATTTGGACTCAATGTCCCCAGCCTCCCTCGGAATTCTATCAAATTTCTGATGGAGGTTGGAGTGATTGCGAACAAGTGACTGCGATGGAGGTTGACGTGACTGCGAACAAACAGAAAAGATTCAAAAACAGTCGATTATGAAGTTTAACCCTCAGAGCTGAAGTAAAGCATGAGCCATCCCCTTGAGGTTTAGAAAAACTTCAACTATTCATTTTCTCTGCATTTTTTCAGTTTGCAGTTCAGCTGACAACTGACATGTGAACTGTTTGTTAAAAAAGACAAAGCTTTATATACTAACAAATTATCCAGCAGAATATTTTACCTTTGCTTTTTAAACAGAGAGCTGCACAGATGAGATGATGGAGCAGGTATCCATTCCAACTGAGCAAAACATATGGAGGTATTATCACCAGTGTTTTGATCACCTGACTTAGCACTGGACAACATATGTTACAGCTTGATATTATTTTTCTCAAAGGATATAAGCAATAGAGTGTACTGCACATGTAATTTTGTGAACCATAACACATTGTAACCTGGATCTTTGAAACAAAAACTCTCAGCATCAAAGCTCAATATATAAAAAGAGTTGGTTCTGAAAAATTCCTCAGTAGAAAAATGAAACATAAATTTTGACTTATTAATAATATGCCAAGTGTCCCCAATACCGGCTTTCCCCCGATTGCTGACTGCTTGTCTTAGCTAGCTAGCTAAGGATGTTAATTTATTGATTAACACACATTTAACTTACCAAAACAGTAAGACGATGCCTCAGGTCCATTGTGTTGGTTAGTCCAGTTTACTGAACTAACCAACACTGTCAGTTTTGGATTCAGAAGTGACCCTTTTTAACAGGTGAAGTGCTCAGTTATCAGCTAAAGCTATCTGGCCATCAACTGTTCAGGTTCAATGCACAGATACAGATACCTGCTAATTAGTGCTAAGTAACAATACAAAAAAATGAATTTTGCACACACACACACACACACACACACAAAACTGTACCAGAAAGCAGGTAATATTATTTGTCAGACAATTCCATCAAAATGTTCTAAAAATTATCAACAGCACATGCACAGTCCAGAGGTCCTGTTCAGTGACTCCGATTAAGTGAGATATAATGGATATGCTAAATTTAAGGCTTAAAATCCAAAAAAGGTGCATTTTTTTTTTTTAAATGCAGAGGAGAGGGGATATACTGCACTTCATCACAATAGTGGATGGATGTCACACATAAATTACTCATCAGACTACTTTTGTAAAGAAAAAGGCTCAGCCTGTGATTTATTTCCTCAGTTCCTGCCACTTTTGAGGAAAGTAGGAAAAGGAAAAAAAAATATTATTTTTCTTTTTTCAGCTTTTGAGTAATCTCAAAGGTATTAGTACTGGTGGTCAGTGCATGCTCCTCTTCTCTCTCCTCTTTCCCCTCACCCCCCAACTGGTCCCTGCATATAGTTGCCCCCCCCCTGAGCCTGGTTCTGCTGGACATCTTTCCTTGTTAAAAGGGGGTTCTTCTTCCCCGCAGTTACCCCAAGTGCTTGCTCATAGTTCATTGTCTGTTTGTGGAGGTTGTAGAGTCTTTACCTTACAATATAAAGTACCCTTATTTCATTGTTACAAGACCTGGAGTTATATCTGCTGATATAATATATATATATATATATATATATATATATATATATATGTTTAGAGAGTTCAGTCTTCAGTTCATTAGCTCTGAAGGTCAATAGATTAGGTACATGGGGTGTATTTTTCTTCTTGTGATGTGTGTGACCTATGTCACGCAGAGAAGTACGAGGTCAAGTCAATAGCTTCCAGCTGAAAGAAGACTTGTGATTGATCCAAACGTCAATAGCTGTGTCTCTCTAATTTTATCACTAGCATAATTATGATTGTAAGTAGATTTTTTTCCTTGTGCAAAACACAGCTCTGCTCTTCTCCTCTTTATATTTTGTTGCACTGTGATGATGGAGTTTTATCAGTTCTTTCTGTCTGCCAGGTATTTTCATCCTAATGACCTAGCCACTATACAATAAGGCATTTTTCTTGCTCTTAACTATTTCATTCCTTTCAGGAAGCTCACAACCACCCTCCTGTTCACACACATTGAAATACCCACTACTACATTTTTCCCACCCCAACATCCCCACTTACCCCCAACATTCAGCAGCACTCCATATCCCCTTGCAATGAAGTGGTCCAGTTGCTATGGCAACCCCATACAGCAGCATATTATTCCCCTTTCAGAATTCAAAATAGGATCAATTAGTGATGATGTCATTGCGTCAAGAGAAACACTCAAATCCCAATCACGATTGCCTGTGAGCAGCCAGTCCCAGCCTCTGTGTGTGTGTGTGTGTGTGTGTGTGTGTGTGTGTGTGTACATGAATGTGTGTGAGCGGTTTTAGTGATTTGAGAGTGAAGGAAAGTTAAAAAATAAAATAAAATAAAGCAAGGTTTGGTTCTTCTTATTGCAGCTAAGGGTGGAAGATGAAGGCACACTTGAGGTGCCTGAGTCACCACTACACACTGTGTGGGAGGCCTGGATGGCAGCAGAATGGGGAATATGAACAGAATGAAATCCACAGATTATCAGCATGAGGGTTAGATGAAAATGAGAAATGGAACAAAGTTGGAAGGGGACAAGTCAAGTCAGGTGCAATTATGGCATTTCTTGTAGAGCAAAAAGTAGCACAAAAATGTGCTGCACATCAAATAGAGACCTCACTCTACCATTTCTCTGATAGTACAAATTGATAACAAAACGGCCCTCCTACTTCTATAGCCCTGCGTCAACTCTTTCACCTTTTTCTTTCCAACTTCTAACACAAGAACATAGAGTACTGAGGATATGTTTGGTGAGTTCACTGTACCAGTGGAACCAGTAAGTCATGATAACAGTGTGTGATTACTGGTTATAAATGTAGTTTTTATTTCCCTCTGGAATTTAATTTGGGTTTGGACTCTTTCCAATGGACTGACATTTCTGCTTGTTTTTCATTCTCCTGCAGATAAGCAGAGTTTTACATCAATTGCAGAGGGCAAGCCAGTAAAACAGAAATAATGTATTTTTAGAGACACCACCACCAAATGTTAATAGTAAGGAAATTAGATTCCCAAAGGCATACATATCCACATTTTGCAGAATGGATTTTGTATTATGATGTGCAAATTAAAGTTGTCAGCATCAGGCCTCTGGCTTCTTCTTTTTTTCGATCATTAAGATGGAGGAGAAAAAAAAATCTGTACTCAACACAAAATGCATATTATTGAACTTCTGAACCCCAAACGTTGCTGCTGCTTCTGTGTCACCATAGAGAGGCTGAGGAAGCGCAACATCCTCTTGTATGTATGTTATACAGACCAGGTCTGTGAGCAGCTTGTTTCACATGTATCCTTCAGTGAGCATATTAAACAAATATGTAGGACTCCCTTCATTCATTTGCACAATAAATGCTAAAATTATAAACATCCTGTCTCAGAGTGATGCTGAAAAGTTAGTTCATGCATTTATTAATTCTAGGCTAGCTATTATAATTCATTATTATCAGGTTGCTCTAAATGTTTCCTGAAAAGCCTTCAGTTTATCCAAAATGCTGCAGCGAGAGTACTGACGGACTAGAAAGAGAGAGCATATTTCTCCCATATTGGCTTCTCTTCATTGGCTCCCTGTTAAATTCAGAATTTAATTTAAAATCCTTCTCCTTACTTACAAAATCTTGAATAATCAGGCAGGCCCTGTCATGTCTTAAAGACCTCATAGTCTTATCCTAACAGAGCACTTTGCTCTCAGACTCCTGGCTTACTTGTGGTTCCTAGGATATTTAAAAGTAGAATGGAGGCAGAGCCTTCAGTTTTGAGGCCCCTCTCCTATGGAACCAACTCCCAGTTTGGATTTGGGAGACAGACACACTTTCCTTTTAAAAAAAAAGAAAGCTTATAGTTAAGGTTGGATCAGGTGACGCTGAACCATCCCTTAGTCATGCTACAATAGGCCTAGGCTGCTGGGGGTCTTCTTATGATGCACCGAGGGTTTCTCCTTTACTCATCTCTTTTCACTCCGTGTGTGTTTATACACATGTTTATAAAAAGACACAAAAACAAAGTCTTTGCAGCATATTTTATCAATTTACTCTGTTATTTTAAGCTGAAATCATAAAAGGCACATTATAAAGGCAGTGTTTTGTTTTGATGAGAAAGGAGGCTTCAAATCCAGCTTGTTCTGGGTAGAGAACAAGCTGCTGCCAGATACTGGAGCTTATGAAGCTGTGGCTGGTTGCTCTTGGAGCTATATACTTATTGAAATCAAACATAAATGTATTCACACTCATAGACAAAAGTATTAAACACCAAAGTTGGCAGAACATGCTATGTTTGGTTGTTGAACTCTGATAATACAAACTATAGCAAGGTTTGCACGCAACTTTTTGGCATTCTGTGCAGCCACACCCGAAACAGTTTGAAGCAACTCTGAGTAAGTTGAGTAAACATTAATTAAGCTAATAGTCACTGACAGTTCTAATAATGTGGGGGTGTTTTAACAGGTAGCCTATTCCTCATGTGCTACAATAATGGATTAATCCTGAAAGGCTCTTAATGCATTTCTTCTTATGAAATAAATATTGGCAGTTTTTCAACCAGTGACAATTTGGTCAGATGAAAGCATGTTGACAAAACAGTCAACAAGTTCACTGTGAGACTACAGCCCTGACAAATGTGTTTTTGCTTTTGTTAATATCTCTATCTAGTGACGTAGCACATCTCTGTCACTGTGGGTTCCCCAACACATACAGTCAGACAACTCTTTTGTTATGCTTGCTTTCTTTATTCTTTGCATTACACACTGTCTTTAATGACTTCTGTAGTCAAGACCCAGTTTATTCAGTTTATTCAGTTTTATCAGCTGTAGCAGCCTCCCTGGCTGTCAGTCCAAATAGACACCACACACCTCAGTCCTAGAACGCTACTTCATAAATAGAAGAGACATAATTAGACAATAGCTGGCAGCTGTGCCAACCAGCCTGGCACTGCTCTCTGAACCCTCTGCTCCACTCCTCCCCCTGCAGCTGAGCCAAAACCACACCCTGCCACCAATAAAAAAAAATAAATAAATAAAAAAGAATTTTAAAAACTCTTTAATTTTGGTTTTATAAAGGAGGTTTCTGAATCATCAGCTGATGCTGCAAGCTTTGTTTCAGACACACTGAGGCCTTAGAGGCGTGTGTCTTTGTGTTGAGTTCCCACCTGTTATCTCTCCCCTCATTATCCTGTGAGTGTATATATTATCTTTGTCTCCCTCTGTTCATTGTTTTCTCATCCCTCATGTCTGTGTGAACCGTAGCCCTGCTCTGAGTTCCCCAGTGAATCTGTATCTCCTGGTGATTCCTAGTGTTTTTGATTCCCTTGCTCCATTCCCCGTTTGTTCCTATGTTTTGGACTATCAGCATTAAATGCTCATTTTGAATGTGATTTCTGCCTCCTGTGCTTTTGCATTTGGGTCCACCATAACCAGCTCACACAGCCAATGCATGACACAAAGTCAGAAGGGTCAACAAACATACAAAATGTGCATGAAAGTAATTTAATTCTGTTTTTAACTGAGGTGGTCCTTCTGAAATAATCACACCAAGCTCATCTGTACGTGTGTGGAGTTTCATCTATATCAGATGCAAAACAGGTGCTGGACCTTCGCAGAGTGTGTCTGCATCAGTGCACAATCAGTATCAGAGGGGTTTAAAAGGGTAATAAGGTACAGGTGATGCCAATCAGACACTAATGAGGGTGGGAAAAAGAACAAAGGAGGGAAGTAAAAAAGAGAACTATACCAAGAACAAGTCTTCAAAATAAAACAGGAACCCAACTGAAAGTGGAGCCAAGAAAAAGGTCACAGAAGGAACTCAGGATGCACAGAAAAAAGGGAAAAACTATTAAAAAGCATAGATAAATACTGAACAAAGACAATGACAGTGAGATGGTCGCTCTTCGTGGTTCTGATCTCTTTTGTTTGAACCTTTTGACCCGTTCTGATGGCCTCAGGACCGCGCACATGCACACACACACACACACACACTGCCTGCCACCATGTTCCACCACATCGCACCACATCTGTGTCTCTGTGTTGAATCTGATGAGACTGGATAATTTAACATATCCCGTTTATATCTCGTATCCATCATGTAGAAGTGGATTTCTGCTTCCTTGCGCGCATGTGTGAGAGTGTTTGTGTATGGATGAGAGAGAGAGAGAGACGGGGAGAGAGAGAGAGAGAGAGAGAGAGAGAGAGCGTAATAGAGCGTGGACTAGTTGAAATGCGCGGCACATTCTTATGTGGAGGACGAAACGAGGAGGCAGCAGTCCTTAGGCCAAGCGGCAGAATTGCTCGAAATATCAGCACTTACCAACCGAACACTCACCGCGCACGGCACAGGAAACCTTATTTCATTCCCTAATCTTTGCTGCAAAACAGAATCGCCACATTCTTCCAGGCGGTTTGTCCGCAACAAACCCAAACTGCATACCGGCTGGAAGTTGCATCGCCTGGAGCCACCGGGGAATCTTGTACCTTTACAGCCCCGTCAGGCTTGATTTGTCTCCTGTGGCGCGCTCGAAGGAGCCGCGACGCAGGAGTTCTATTTGGAGCAAATCGATAAAATGGTAAGATTTGGGGGGAAATTCATGAATTACACTGGCATTATCATAAGTGATTAAACGGTGCGTGTAAAGGGAGGAGAATAGAAGTGAGATCTGCCGAGATCTTGCGGCATGTGTCGGCTGATCTCAGTGAGGAGGTTCTTATCAGTGGCTGCTCGCAGCGCGCAGTTTGCACACTTAATGTAAAGGAGAAGCAGCATCACTGAGCGATGAATATGAGATTACAGAAAGACAAGTCATACGGATATTGGAGGGGAAAAGCACATATGCACAAAATAATGGCACATTGTCTATATATTTGTGTGTTTAATATTTTGTGCTTCAGTAATTCGTAAAATGCTCTTAAAGTCAATGCTGCATGGGTTTTCATGGATATAGCAGTTTCTTTCTGTGTCATTCAGTCATACATGTATTATTAAAGTACCAGATCGACGTGCATAAATGCTGGTGATAATTCAATTACCCAAAGATAAGGTTAATATTATCCTCTGTTCCATGTATGTGTG
>VUQS01069288.1:0-17860 GCA_015108495.1 Heterochromis multidens
TTGGACCTTCCTCCCAGTTTTCTTTAACCAGGTCCAATACCCCCCACGGCTTCCTGCCAAACAGTAACTCAAAGGGAGAAAATCCTGTGGAGGCCTGGGGCACCTCCAGCACTGCAAACAACAGAGGGTCTAACCAGTGATCCCAATTGCATTCATCCTTGTGAAGGAATTTACAAATCATGGATTTTAAAGTCTTATTTAGCCGCTCCACCAACCCGTCAGTCTGAAGGTGGTAGGTGCTGGTCCGTACAGATTTAATACCCAGTAATTTGTACAGCTCTTTTAGTGTGCAAGACATGAATGACGTGCCCTGGTCAGTCAGTATCTCTTTTGGGATGCCGACCCGAAACAGCGCCTGCGCCACACTCTTTGCGGGCACTGCTTCAGGATATCGTGTCGCATAATCCACCAGAACTAATACAAAATGATACCCCTGTACACTCCGGTGAAATGGCCGGATGAGGTACAAGCCTATGCATTCAAACGGGACCTCCATTAATGGTAGTGGACGCAAAGGTGCTTTTGGAATGGCCAGCTAGTTCACCAGCTGGCACTCCGGACAGGATGCGCACCACTGGCGCACGTCCCCCCGGATGCCTGGCCAATAAAATCGTGCCATAATTCGCTCCAGTTTTATCATATCCCATATGCCCTGCCATGGGGTTATAATGAGCCGTCTGGAAAATCATTTTCGGACGGCTTTTAGGTACCAACAACTGGGTGTGCACCTCAGCTGTGCGAGTGACGACTCACTCAATACAGCCGGTCTCTAATCACTACAAAATGTGGGTAGGTTAGCGCTACGTCAGGGCGCACCAGTTGACCATCAATTTTCATCACTTGGTCAAAGGCTGAGCGTAGAGTATCGTCTCAAAACTGCTCTAGTGGGAAATCTCCCATGGAGTGAATCACTGGAGCCGGTGGGGCCTCCTGAGAAGGCCCTGCCGTCTCCTCTTCCCCAGTCGGTGTCGGACGACCTTGCGTCACCGCTGAGTGCAGCACAAACACTACAAGTCCCTGTCGGTCATGAACACATCCCCACACACTGCCCTAAAAGGTTAGTAAACCCACCTCCATCTTCGGACACTCATGACGCAGGTGTCCCGGCCGCCTGCACCTCCAGCACTCCTGCCGCGGCGTTCGTGCGACCCCCAGTGGGTTGGGCGCAGCATCCGATGCCGCCGGGACCTGTGGGGGGACAGCAGACAAAACATGGTCAGTGGGCCAAGGTGTGGACTCCACTTGGGGCCCCCTCCGTGGGGCCGGGATCGGCCGGTTCCCTGCCACCGGCCGCGGCCGCAGCATGGTGTGCTCCAGTCACCAGGTTCGGTAATCCTCCACCCGCTCAATCGCGTTGAGCAGACCAGCTGGCTGGTGTTCGCGGACCCACTCTGCCTCCTCCACCGGCAGCCCCTCCATGAACCGCACGAGCACCACCTGCTCCAGCATCCGCACCTTCCCCTCCGTGGGGCCAGGCTGTAACCGTCTGGCCGCTGCGTTGTGCAGCGCCTGGCGTAGCTGAAGAGACGGTCCTCCGGTCTCATGCTGCTATCCCTGAAGCGGCGGCGATGGTCTTCAGGGGAGAGACCCAGGCGGTTCAGGATGGCCCGGAGACGTTGCCGAAATCCATCCCCTCCGACTCCGAGAGGCTGCGAACCGCCAGCAATGGCAACAGCCGCCAAGCCCACTCTGTCGGCGGCCACCGGCAGGCCTCCGCCTCGTTCTCGAAGGCCTCTAGAAAGTCTAGGGAGTTGTCCTCTTCCCCCATCTGCCGAAGTGCAACCACTGGCCCCGGGGAAAGCGCCTGCAGCGCCGGCCCAAGCAAGCAGCTGGCCGAGCCACTCCTCAGCTGTTACGGACTGCAGGCCCGCCATCCTGCAACTGGGTTTCGGCACCAGTGTAATAAGAAGGACCCAGACAGGCAGGCTTGACGTGTTTGTTCTGTTTATTTATTTTATTTGTGCGGCTGGCAGCTTTTCAGCTTGCCTCCAGCTCAGCTCTCATTCAGCCCTCATTCAGCTCTTCCGTCAGGTCCTGGCGTCCTGCTAGTATAGGGGAGACATGATTACTTGATTATCTACAGCTGCTGAACAGCCTCCCCTGACGCCACGCCCTGAACCCACCGCTCCACCCCTCCCCTACAGCTGAGCCGCAAACCACACCACCGCCGCAATGTACACAAGCTTTTATAGATTCATAAATTAGGTGTTGCTAGGAACAGTGTTGGTACAGTGTTTTGTTTTTGTTTTTGAATCAAAACATGCAAGCATACATGAAAATAGAGTATATAAGGCAAAAATAGTCCAAATCAAACTCTGACGGTACTTTCCTGAGTTCATAATTCCATCAATTTTCACACCACTGATTAAAATGCAGCCCCAAACCATGACAGTCTCCACCATGTTTTACAGATAGCTGTAGACACTGTTGTACCTCTCTCCTGACCACCTCCATACATATTGTTGACAGTATGAACCAAACTTTTCAAGTTTGGATTCATCATTACATAAAACCTGTTGCCACTGATTTTCATTCCAGTTCTTGTGTAATTTAGAATACCTTAGCCTCCCTTCCTTAAGAATGGATTCTTGACAGCCACCCTTTCACTGAGACCATTTCTGATGAGGCTTCAGTGAACAGTAGATGGATAAATGGAAGGGGCAGATAAATCTCTCAGGCTCTTTGGGAGTCACTCTATTGGTGCAAAAATATCATTTTATATCTGTCAAGCTGTGTGATCTTTGACATTTTTCATAGGTCCAACTGAAGAAATGGGAACAAATTATGTGTTTTATTACAACACGCTGCTGGTGAAAAAAAAAAAAATGCCTAAAGATACAATTTAAAATTTGTTCTTTGCTAAGTTGTCTGTTATGCGTGGACACACCACTAGTTCATCCCTTGAGTTAGGTGCCTCATTTATGCTTTAATGGTTCACAGTGTTAAGTGGTTTAACAAACAAAAAAATCCTTTGAAAATGACTGAAAAAGCAGCCAATTTCCAAAGAAAAACTTTGAAAGACCTTCAGAATGGCTGGATAACTATTGCTTAAGACCACTTAAAAAAAGAACAAAAAAACACCAAAAACAACAAGGTCTGGCTCCTTGGAAACAAAATATACTGCTCAATAAAATAAAGGAACACTGAAAATACATCAGATCTCAATGGGAAAAAAAATCATGCTGGATATCTATACTGATATGGACTGGGTAATGTGTTGGGAACAAAAGGATGCCACATCGTTTGAAATAAAATTATCAACCTACTAAGGGCTGAATTCACCCTAAAATCAAAGTGAAAAAATTATGCAATACGCTAGTCCATTTTGCCGAAATTACAGCAACACAAAATGGTAATCAATAGTTTGTATGGCCCACACGTATCTATATGCATGCCTGAGAACACTGGGGCATGCTCCTAATGAGACGATAGATGGTATTCTGGGGGATCTCCTAGATCTGGACCAGGGCATCACTGAGCTCCTGGACAGTCTGAGGTACAACCTGGTGGCGTCAGATGGACCAAAACATAAATGAACTGGTTCTTATATAGCATTTTTCTACTCGAGCACTCAAAGCGCTTTATACAACTTGCCTCATTCAGACAAGCACATTTTTCTATGCCTAAGTGCTTTTCTATCTGACACTGGCAATCCGATGAATGCATCAGAGTGCAGCTTAGGGTTCGGTATCTTGCCCAAAGATACTTTGGCATGCAGACTGGAGCAGCCAGGAATCAAACCACCAACCTTCCAATTAGTAGATGACCGGCTCTACCTCCTGAGCTACAGCCACGCCAACATAATGTCCCAGAGATGTTCTATTGGCTTTAGGTCAGGTGAGCGTGGGGGCCAGTCAATTCATCCTCCAGGAACTGCCTGCATACTCTTACCACACGAGGCCGGGCATTGTCGTACACCAGGAGGAACCCAGGACCCACTACAACAGTGTAGGATCTGAAAATGGGTCCAAGGATTTCATCTCGATACTTAATGGCAGTCAGGGTGCTGTTGCCTAGCCTGTAGAGGTCTGTGCATCCCTCCATGGATATGCCTCCCCAGACCATCACTGACCCACCACCAAACCAATCATGCTGAACGAGGTTACAGGTAGCAGGTGGTGGGCAGTAAGCACAGGGCCCACTAGAGGACGTCGGGGCCTCAGGCCACCCTCGTGAAGTCTGTTTCTGATTGTTTGGTCAGAGATATTCACACCAGTGGCCTGCTGGAGGTCATTTTGTAGGGCTCTGGCAGTGCTCATCCTGTTCCTCCTTGCACGAAGGAGCAGATACCCTAGCCAAATGCAAACCTAGTGAAAAAACAGTCAGAAAAGATGGGGAGAGACAAAATGTCAGTGGCCTCCACCTGTAAAACCATTCCTGTTTTGGGGGTTGTGTCATTGTTGCCCCTCTAGTGCACCTGTTGTTAATTTCATTAACACCAAAGCAGCTGAAACTGATTAACAACCCCCTCTGATACTTAACTAACCAATCAGTATCCCAGAAGTTTAATTAACTTGATGCTATACTCTGATTAAAAAGTGTTCCTTTAATTGTTTTGAGCAGTGTATAAAGAAATGATGGGTGGCTCAAGACTTTTGCATAGTACAGATGTACAGATGCTTATTTTCAGCTACAATCACTCCAGAGTTCCAATGACACATTGTCTTACCTAATGGAAATTTAGTATTTTAAAAGGCTAAGTGATTGTTAAAAAATAAAGAAGCAACAATCAGCCTTGGCAACGATGATTATTGTCTCAAAGTGGCCAAAAAATAAAAATCTTTCTTTGTATAGTCATTCTAAGAAGCAAATACCATTTTAAGTGGGAGCACAATAACAGGACAATGATGAGGCATAACTACAGATTGTGCAAGAACAATTTTAGAAAAGAAGCTTTCAGCTGGTATTCTGTCATCAGATCTTAATCCTGTTTAGCTGGTGAGGGAACTTCTTCACAGGAAGGCATGTTAGAAGTGCCCATTAAAAAATTCCAACTTGTGGGTGGTGGTGCTTCAAGGAGAAAACTATGAAATTTCTCTAGATTATATCTATAAACATCACAGGACTGCTGCAAATGAACATACAGAAGGTTGGAAGGAGAAACTCATGATTTTTAGTAATCATTATTTTTAATATTGTTAATCTTTTGACTATTTTCTATTTACTTACTCAACCTGTTTGATGAATAAAGCCAGGAGACTAGGGTGGCAAGATGGTGCAGTGGTTAGCACTGTCACCTGAAATTAACATGGTTTCTGGTTTGAACCTCCTGGTTGGCTGGTGCTTTTTTTTATTGTGCAAAGCTTTAATGTTCTGCAGGTACTCCAGCTTCCCCCCACAGTGCTGATATGCTTTTGGTGATTCTAAATTAACTGTAGATGTGAATGGCTCTCTGTGTTAGTCCTGTGATGAACTATTGACCTATTCAGGTTGTACCCTGCCGCTTGCTTCTTTGTGACTGAATTGGATAAGCAATTAAGAAAATGGAAGGATGGAAGTTTTTCCATAAAAAATATGGAATCTTCTGGGTGACCTCAAACTTTTGAGCTGTATATCCCCACAAAGATATTTTTCTTGATTAAAACCTCAATGTCTAAAATAAAGGCAATAAAAAAAGAGGACCACTTAGTTGCAAAATCCTCCTCAAGGTAAGATGAGATTTGTCCTTCACTGTAACCGATTTCAAATGGTGCTAGAAACAGAAGCAGACTCTGAACACCAAAAGAAATCGGTCAACCTTGGAAAGAGGACAAAAAGCATGAGCTGTCAAAACATCATTGTAGAGAAGTCTGTAGTCCTGCGAATGGTGCTCCAATGGTGGCATTTCCATGTTGTAACTTTATCACTGGGCACCTCTTGTGACACCTCACAGCTGCTTGATGCTGGCCATTGCAACATACTTCCCGCCCCAAGAACACTGATTTCAAATGGTGCTAGATAGATGACAATACTCTAAGCCACCATCTGAAACCAGCTTCCAAAGGGGGAACCTCTGAAAAAGTCTTCTGTCTTCTGTGGTGTAAAACATAGCAGAATCTAGAACAGGAAGGAAATTAAATTAGTTTTTAGCATAAAATAGTAGAAAATAATAATATAACATAGAACAAGTTTACAACCACATTTTTTCACTATAAAATAGATGTGATGTGAGCAAGCACCGTGCAGAACTTTGATAAAGTGGATGCGAGGAATATTTCAGTTGAACTGAAATGAAAAGATGAATGAAAGAACAAAGGAGCTGTGCTGATGCTGCATCTGATACACACATAGCTTGATATCTGCATGTTCTGTAATTAACACAAAGCATATGACAGATACCCCAGATGTGAAGCACTTACTGATATGGAAATATCCTGGGAGACAGCCTAGATTTAGGAGGTTTGAGACTGGGACAAACTGGTATACTCAGCATATCCTCTAAAGTTACATTCTCATTTTGAGATTACTTATTTTCATCGACACTGAATTAATTACTCTAAACTGACAGATATTTTTATGTGGTACCTTAAATGTTACTTAATATAGAAATAGGAGTTGTACTCATTGCTCATGGAACAGTTGGTAACTCTGTGAATATAATGCTCTGTTTGCAGAAGTGAATTATGCATTAACCAAACACCCACAAGAAAATGACATCGATGGCATTTAATCACAAAAGAGTTGTACACTGGCTCTTTCTTTAAGCTGGGAAAGTTGACTTCAGTAAGATTTGCAAGAGCATGCTGAAAAGAGTATTCAGAGACCGTGTCACGTTAAGTCTTGGTTCTAGAGGCTTTAACGTTTGCAAATAGAACAGTTAATTTTGAAAACAATGCCTCATCTGTTTCTCATGCTAATTCATGCCAGTGAAGCAGCAAAAGGCACAGTAAGTTTTAAGCTTCACTGTCTCATGTCTTGTTTCTAAATGGAAGAAGACGACGGTCCAAGGCAGCCTAAGGGACGCTAAGCGTGATGAACTCTGGGATGGTCTGGCTCAGGTTTGTGCTCACAAAGTAAGTTCGATTCACTGCCCTTGTTCAGAAATCAGAGAGAAGGGAAGCAGATGATGGCAGAGCAAGAGAGAGAGAGAGAGAGAGAGAGAGAGAGAGAGAGAGAGAGATGAAATGGAAAACCACTGAGAAAGCACCAGAACACCTCTCCGTCTCAATCTATTTCTCTCTAACACGCCCACACGGCTGATCTGCTACTTGATCCAAGCTTCGTGGATGTGTGAAGGGCCAAAAAAGAACATACACAGAAAATGCTGCCACTGTACTGTATGTCTTTAACATACGGGCTCACCTGCAGCTCTATGCAGACAGACCTTGATAAATCCTCTTCTCTCGGTTGCTCAGTAGAGTAGAGAGGATGATCATATGTTGCTCTCCAGCCACTACAAGGGAATAGCAGAGAAGTGGCAGTCAATCGCTGGCAATGGGAGCCATGACGCAGAAACACGGCTACAAGAAACTGGGAGGGTGGGGCAAAGACAGGTAGTGGCCAGTTCACTGACTTCTTGCCAAGTGCCTCAACAAAGTACATAACCACCCAATCATTTTACGATCTTTGTTTGTCTTTCTTCTGTTTTTACTCTTTGCATGCAGGTGAAATGACCACAGGAAATGAATTATTTTGCTTTAAAACCTCGAGAACACACTCTGCCCTAATTCCTTAATATTTACAAAGACAACTCCCACAAATACTACTTATCCTTTAAACTGATTAAAGAGCAAATCAAGGAACCGTAGCCCGAGCCTCAAAATATCAGATGCAATTTACTTTGATTTTCACAATAGGAGGAAGGACAAAAACCCCACGCCATTTACGAATCCTCATCAGGCTTCAGACTGACCAAGCAGCAAAACCATTTTCTTTGTTTGTTGTGGTTGGTTGTGTGTGAGGGAGAATAAGGCTATGTATGTGAGTGTGTTTGTGTGGTAGCCACAGTGACGGCTCTGATCAGAGGGCCTGTCTGTCTGTAGGTGTCTGGTTCCTTCCCCTGGCTGGCTCAACCCAACCCTGTCAGCTTTCTTTTTCGGGTTGTTTGTTGCTTGTGTGCCACTGGACCTGTTGTGTAATGCTTATAAAAGATTTAAAGGGACAGGAGGCCTTCAGAGAGTAATCATCGACAGATTCACAGTGGAACTGTGAAGCACCTCAGGAAAAGCGGCGATAAAAATCAGTCTTTATTTATCTGACATTAAAATGCTGGGAGTAAACTGCAGTGAAACATGCATGATAGGCAACATTACCACTTACAGTTGTACTTGTCAAAACATCAACCAAATCCTGCCAAGTTAAAATACAATTTTGGATGAATGTACCATGAATACATTTTATGCAGTCAACAAAAACATAGTACTTTTGTATCTGACCATGTGCCACATTTTGCCTTGTGTTGATGCGCAAGGTTCACAACAGACCACCACCCTCCTCATTAGTTTTAAGGTGACTGGAACCGTGCCAGCTTTAGCGTTGATGCTAGGAATGGTGTTCTTCGTAATCATCTTTACTAAGGGCAAAATTTTAAAAAAGCCTTGATAATAAAAAGCTTTTTATACCATCAGCAGATTTAGAATAGACAGTGAGGCACAGACGCGACACTGACTCTAGAAGCAGGAGCTGCAATGCAGACCACTGGGCAGCCACACACGCTCTTGCATCACTTCAGAAACGTAGCATAGTGTCGACACTGGACTTCAAGCCAGAAAAACAAGAAAACATCTCTCGTCTGAGGATTTATATAATTGCTGAGGTTGTCATCTGCAGCACATAACCACTCAGGTATCTGAATGCCATGCAGGGAGGCTATGCAGAACATGCTGATCAGCTCAGTCCATAGTAAACGACAAGGCCTCGTTAAACATTTTATTTCACAGGCCCTACAGTTTCCTTTGATTTCCTAGAAGGGAAATGATATGTCATTCTAAATTAGGAAGGACCCTGGAAATGAATATGTAATGTAGTTTAAATAACTGGAAAAACAACTGAGACAGAATTCCTTTGGTGTACCTCTAGTTCATAAATTCTAATTAAATACTGGTACAGCCTAGAGACTCTGTGAAAAGCAGCTCAGAGGCAAAAATATGAAAACATATCTAGAGGCAAGGATGAGGGGAACATAGAATAAATATAACTGCTATCAAATAAACAGGTATTTAAATGGACCTCTGTAACTTGTTAATATTTTAACAGTTTTTTTCCACAGAAATTCTTCTAGTGCCCAACACCTTCAACTGAAAGTATACATGTTATAAGTCTTTTAAGAGATGATGTGAAATTTATATAACTTCATATAATGGTGCAAACAAGCCACATAAGAGACAAGGACAGTCAGAAATATCACTACTGGACTGGCAGTTACTTCACCAAAGAACTACTTTTTTTTTCATGTAAAAACATTGCTGAAAACAATCTGATTTACCATCTACTAGGTACCTGAACCCTCAGAGAAAACACAGTAACCTTTTCAAGTCCATATAAACATATATGCTAAGCAGTATCCATGGAAAAGTGTTTCTGCAACAGCAAAACCTAAGTATTAGAGAAGAACCCTCCCCAACCAATTAGATATTGAACTCCAGCTGCTTGCTTGCTAAAAACCAATAACGTACTGCTGTGAAGCTCATGGAGCCAGGGGAGCTCCTCCCATCCAATGAGAATTCAGCTTTGGCACGATGGCCTGTGATGCAGCAGCTTTAGGAAGTCCACTGCATGTGAACTGGAGACAAGCCAAGGCAGAGTCACCAAGAGAACAAGGTAAACAACTTCCCTCTCTTCTCGTCTCCCTTTCTTTTATCACTTTCTCTCTCGCTCTCTGATCCCGAGCCATGACATTTAGCTCCTTCTGCCTGTCCCTTTCTCCAAGAGAGAGAATGAGAGACAGATAAACAGACAGAGAGAGAAATGGAGAGATACGAGCTGTGTACTGATTAAAGAGAAGTCCAGCCCAGAAACGACTGCGTCATCATCTCTGTCTCTCCTAACTACGCAGAAACAAATGTGTCCTGGGAAGGGTTTTGCCAAATCCCAGTGGCCCTTGAGGGTAAAAAACAAATCACATGATGAAAGTGCCACTAGCCACATGCTGTTATCTGATAGCAAAATACAGCTGGATCCTCAACAGTCGCTGCCATCACACATACATACCTCTCCCTCTGGATGCTCACTCTTTGCTTCAACTTCATCGTGAGTTAACCACAGAAAGTAGGCCTGCAGTCAATTTGAATATGCGTACGTATACATAGGTGTGTGTGTGTGTGTGTGTATATATATATATATATATATATATATATATATACTTCATATGTGTGGTGACATAAAAAATATGTCACTCTCGTGGCTGAATTCAACAACAAACCTATTCTGCAATTTGATTCGATTTGCTATGCTGTCCACCTTACTTCATCTGTACACACTACTATATACTGGTGTATTAAACATGTAATGCTGTTTCATAATAGGTCAGAAAACGCCACGCACGACTGTATTCACCTATTTCCGCCAATATAATCATCCGTATTTCTTGAGGGGATGTTGGCAAAAAAAAAAGAAGCGTTCGAATACCTCGATAATTCTCGACAAAACATTCCTGACTGAGCTTCGCTGTGATATTAAGAACCCTCCAGAATATTCTTTTGTTAACCCTTTTGTCGCACCTCTGCCCACCCAGTGCACACCTTACCATGCTACCATAACAAGACCTAGTGAAACTGTGTCACATCTTCAGCATCCATGTTGAAACTCCGGTACCAGCTCACAGGAACTACACAGCGTGCACACACACGCACAAACCCACACATACACACACACACACACACACACACACACACACACAGATAGCAGCGACAGGCAGAGCACATCAAAACTACCAAGGAGGAAGAGGAAGAGGAGGAGAAAGGCGAGGTTATCCAAAACCACTGTGTCCACTCCAGGTGGAAAACGACTGACGATGACTCTGGGCTTCTGTTATCTCAGCTTCTGTTTCTCCCGACATGAAAAAGTGACGTAGCAACTAATCCAAAATCTCTCTCTCTTTCTCACTCTCTGGCTTGCTCTCCCTCCCTCTCTGTATCTCCCTCTGCTTGGCTCTTAAACACACGGACTCTTTATTTTCATCTTGTTGCAACAGCAGAACTGCCATTAGATTGCTACTTCGAACTAACACATATACACAGAAACAGAATAGACCCCACACAAATGCATGTGTACGTGCGCGTTCACGCACACACACGCACAGCTGTGCACACGCGCGCATGATCACGCAATTCCTCTTCCTGAGTGTGACGCAGCACTTAATTCTCTGTGCTTTTATACCACTGTTGTGGCTACACAACGCAGCCTCTTGATCAAACTGAGGCAGAAACACACTTGCTAGCTGCCACAGAAGGCAAGTGAGCATGAGCAGACTGCAGTTAAAGGGACCCTACCACCAAGGCTCCCTCTCCCCCACTCTGTGACGTTGCTGTGTCCCCATTTCCCCCTATGTCCCTTATAATTGGGTCTCTCCTTCTCCGCTGCTCTCCTCTCTGGCACTCTCCTCTCTGCTCTCGGCTACAGACACACTCTGGCTCCTCTGTCTGTGAGGCTGAGCTGACTGAGCCTCCTCGATCACCTGACAACCCACTGGTTTTAAAGGCACATCACCAGCGTGTGTATCTGTTGCATAAGCACTAAGATGGTCCTTTGGCTTTTTAAAGCTGTCTAACAAAGAATTCAACTCATCTCTGAACCAAAGAGTGCTCTGGTTAACACTGTATGACTGTGGTGTAAGTACCTAATATGGTGATTTAATATAGAATGCATAAGGTTCCGCATTCAGTGACCACGTTTTAGCTCCAGAACGGAGAAGGAAAAATGTATGTAATATAAAGTGACTGATCATCATATCCCCACTCTAAGACATGAAGACCATGAACAGCCCTACCACATGTACTTCCTCTTTCAGTGCTCCAAACCTCAGCGCTTTCCTAAAGGAAACACAGGACATTGTGTTATTAACTGTTTCTTTTTTAAAATATAATATCATCTAATGAGGAACATTGTAAAAAGAATGTAAGCTTTGTAAGTGACTACACTAAAAGTATAAGATTTATACACAGATGCTGTATTAGATGTAAACCAGGAATGCAGCGATATCCTTAAAAGGACTGTGATTCCTGTTTTATAAATAGTCTGTTTCGATTGAGTCAAACATTAGCTGAGTTTATTTTAAGAATTCGGGTTCACATACCTCAAACAGATGTTTCTTCATTTCTAATATAAATGAGACACTGGCACTGCAGGAAGATAAGAGATAAAAGTTAAAAACAATAACCATTAAAATCGTTCACTTTACCTTATGAAATTGATATGATTCAAGACAATTTGTTTATATTTCATTAGACAGGACACTTTACCTGAACTACAGTATCGTATTGCTGCCCTGTGAACACTATAATTACTATTCCTCCTGACTCCAGAATGATACGACAAATTCATGCAATGGTCTGTGGCAAGAGATAAAAACAACAGAGGGACCCGAGTGTACTATTAGATACAAACATTAAATCAAGATACAAACACAATGACTGACTTCTCAGTGTCAACATACAAAATTAGTCTGAAGAAAGCTAAGCCTAACGAAAACAATATTTGAATCTATGCAAACAATACAGGAAACATTGCCCGGGCAGGGCAACAAGAGGAACAAGCTTGGTTCTGTCTCTTTCATGAGCTCGTCTGTGCCTATTAGGTCTGTTCACATTTCAGAAGCATAAAGTCCCCTTTATATGCTAAACTGAAACAAAAGCTTTGTCTCAGCTAATAAAAACTAAATAAACTTTTGTCTGTAGGTTAACCACCAAATCTATTTATATTAGGGATATACGACAATGTGAACACTGAACTAGTGATTTTATTAATAATTGATCATTTTTTTAAAAACAGGCAAGAATAGTTCCACAGGGGAAAATGTTTAAGCCTAACATTATAACTTAAAGCTTGTACTCAAGTGCTGAACTGCAGTCAACTATTTTTTAAGAATATTTTTTGTTCTGCAGTCTGGTCACACTGATCCCCTAAACCTTTTAGTTTTACAGCGATTTCAAAGGCTTGATTGAGCCTCTGAAGCACAAACTATGCTCTCTATTTTATGCCTTAAATTTTCCATTATTCTCCAGTTACAAGTGTAGATTTCCAACATTTCATGTGGCTATAAATTTTCTTCCCTAAAGCACTTGTAGCTCGTGATGTCCTAATTCCCCACTGGAGCCCAAGAACACGAAGCCCACAGCTTCACCTTACAGGATTGAGAAAGAACAGCATAGCTAAAAGAATCAGCTTTCACCCTCGAGCTATATGGGAAATGTAAGGGATCCGAGGGATCAAAGCATGTTTGCTCCGTGCAGACTGGTAGAAGCAGAGAGTATTGATCAGAGGATTGAGGTCTATCTGCTCCTCTAGGATGACGATGCCCTCGCTCTAACTGTGCATCTCTTGCAAGATGACTACAAAAAGACTAAGAAATATGGTTGCAAGTTGAACTTTACTCTGTTAAGTGCCACATTTTCTGTTAAGATGATCTAATACTCATACTTTAAGATGTAGTATTTCTTGACTTTAAGTTGGAGATATTTCTAACCTTAGTTGCCTACAAAACCTAAATTTTGTAAAATTGGGATTTTGAGTTGACAAAATGAAATCAAACTAGATTTTTAGTCTTTTATACTGAATAACATCAAGTTACTGTGGTGGTTGTATTTTATTCATTTCAAATAATTACAGATATTCCAGCATTTTTGATAACTTGGGAATTCCTAAAGGGTCCAATCTGTAGCCCTCTAACAGGAACAGGAAGTTTTAGTGTGACAATGGTTGTGCTGACAGATATATTATATAGCTTTAAGGGTACATGCTTTAAAGTGTTGGTCCTTCCTGTCTGCTATTTATTCTCCTCATCCAGTGGGCAGGGTGTTAATTTTAGCCATGTCATCTATCAGCCATGCCTGTTCCACTTCCTAAACCTTAATCTCTCCCTTGGAAAGGTGCCCAGTCAGCTCCATTGATATTGTTTTCTGGCTGCAATGGGAACAAAGAATAAAAATCCTGAATGCAGCTACACATAATTGTGATCTTGTGCAAAAAAAAAAAAAGTCTTAACTTTATGTTGTCTTAATTGGAGAAAACAGTGTTTTCCTATTATTACCTGGTTTTAAGTTGCCACTCAAAATTGTTCAAGCATCATTCACTGTATGATGAAGAGACGTCTGGCAGAGCTTTACCCTCAGAGGAGGTCCTAAGAAAACATGTCAGACAAACTACAATGAATTAAAATATTTAGCAGATTCGGGTATCACAATGTTTTACAAGTCATAGATAGATAGATAAAATAAAAATAGTATATTCTACAACAAAAAACAACATTACTGAAACTGCCACAGGTCCATACTGAAGGCCTTATTATGTGACGTAGTGCAAAATTGTGTATACAACAGTGATAAAATGAGGTAATAAAATGACTTTTGTTACACGTAAAAATGTGACATGTTGATACTGTGCAACTATTATAATTATTTGTTTGTTTGCAACAACTACTGGCCACACCCTTGACTTAACAACCTTCACAAATATTGCAAATATCATGAAGAGTTATTCGGCTTTTCAGACATTTGATACAAACAATGGGCTATGGCACTGCCATTTGTTCTACAGTAGACGTACCTGACCGTATTTACCGTGAAGGGTGCTGGTTTTCACCTTTCAAGGGAAGCTGAATGAATGCTTATTTTTGCTCTGTGAAAGAAATTAACAGCAATATCAGCCAAGAAGTTAAGCGTTTTTTTTTTAAATTATTTCTAAGATGAACTATGTTGTCATGTTAAATTCCAGATACATTCCTATAGAATTTCTATCACAACCATGAAAATTGTCTCTTACTGTACATTTAGAGGTTTCATCAACTCAACTTGTCAAAGGACTGCAGTTATTTCGAGGTTACTAACATTATTAGGCACAAAAATAAATGAAAAAATAAATTTACTACCCCTCATTTAGATGCGTAAGCTGCTGTTTCACCCTCAGTCTGTAGTGTTGCATCAATGCTTCCCAATATCTGACTCATTCCAAGAACACTGTTTAGATAACTTTCTTGCTTCAGAACAAACTGTTCTGTAAGGCTGCATAAATACGCCATCCTGTGTTGAATAAGGGTATTGCCCTCTGACAGTTTGTTTACATCAGGAATAAAAAGTGCGTATGACAGAAACCTCTGGATGGATGGAGCTGAGTCAAAGCACTGGGACAACACTCCACACAATATAGACTAACAAACAACAACAACAACAACAAAAAATAAGCCTTTAGAAAAAATTGGGATCAAGTTTTGAAATCAGTAACTTAAGGATCTAATTTTGCTCATGAACAATGAAAGAAAAAAAAAACATCTTACATAATTTTAAGTTTTGGTATATTTTCCTGGTTATTTTATATTACTTTCAACATGACAGTTGATATATGTTAGGAATATAATGTACTATATTAGCATGACACACTCTGACAGGTGCAATCATAACAAAATTCAAAGTCAGTATATCACACAAATTGACTGAAAGAGTAGTAGCTCCTTTATAGTTTACCCTTTTTTATTTTATTTTTGACAGTAAACTAGTTTTACCTCATTCTCTAACTTCATTTTAAACTTACTTGACCACAGCATTCATGGATATGACAGCACGAGATACATTTAAATAATTTAAATTCTGCACCCCTAATGACAAACTAAAAGTCACAAACAAACATGTTAGCGATATCTTTCTCAAAAACAAATCATTACGCAGTACCGCATGGATGCACGGACCACTCACTCCGGGGGTAAATAGAAGTGCGCAACATCCTCCTGCAGCAAGCATCCAGCACACCTTCCCACCCAACTCTGCCCTCTCACTGTCTCCGAAGAAAATGAGCCACATATGCGCACAGACATGTTTTATAAGGGAACAGTTCAGAACAAACACCTTGCTTTTCTTTTTTTTTTTTATTATTTCCGGGTAACGTTGGGAAACAAATCTGGGAACTGCGCACTGCACTATAATAGTCATATCACGTTCATGCGTAATTTTTAATCGGCTTTTAATAAGACGAGATATAGCAACTGTTTTAAGATAAACTAGTTTTTAATAAGCAAAGCACAATGTTATTATATAATACAGTATAACAACAAAAAAAAAACATAAAACAACTGAATCACGTTAGTAAACATCACTAAAACAGCTTATAGCCCATTGTAGGCGCACTATAACCTATATCCATACAGATTATGTTACATGACTCACAGGAGCAGCCAGTGGATGTAAATAAACAGTTTTCTCCTGAAGATCTGAAGATGAGGCTGCTTACCGACAGCGACTCTTTCGCAACCTCTCCGAATCTTTCACCATCACTGCTCCTTCATCGCTGCTATAACCTCTCATCAACCTCTTGGTTAACATTGAATCCAGAATGGTCCCTTGCCCTAATAAAAACCGTAGTCCATCGACATTTTCACAGCAACAGAATTAGACCACGCCCACTCGCACACACCCCCGTTTTCTGATTGGACGTGGCTCCGAAATGCGTCGACAGGATCACGTGCTTTTGACGCATGTTTACAAACAGGCGCAGGGCGGAAGTCGGTACAGACGAAGGGCGAGGATTCCTTTCGGGAAACTTCCTGTTTGAATACGAACTAAGCGTGCATTGATGCGGTGAGATATTGAATATACGATTAATAGGAATTTCCAAGCCCACCAGAGTGTTTAATCTCGGATAATTTGTCTAATATGCGACATAACGTCATCTCAACTGTATTCTGTACACTAGTGTGTTTGTGTGGACGTTGTAATATGAATCGAATATTATGAAACACCCACCACAAGCTATTATGTTTATCTGCTATTATATAAAAAACCACTGCCTCAACAGCACTGTGCAAAAGTCTTGAGCCACCCCTTGCTTCTGTATAATTTGCTTCCAAGGAGCCACTAACACTAACCTGTGAATCATTCAAGCATGAAAAGCCACCTAACTCAAGGGATGAACTACTGCTGTGTCTACATGTAAAAGACAAATTAGCAAAGAACCAATTTTAAATGGCATCTTTCTAGCAGCCTGTTACAAAAACACATAATTTGTTCCCATTTTTTAGTTGAATCTATGAAAAATGTCAAAAAGATAACACAGTTTGGCAGGGATGAAATAGTAACTGGCCAGTAAAGCTATTCTTAAGGAAGGGAAACAGGAAAAAAAGGCCGAGGTATGCCAAATTACACAAGAACAGGACTGAAAATCAGTGACAACAGATCTGATTCAGGAGTGATGAATCCAAATTTGAAAGTTTTGGTTTAAATCTTCATGAATAAGATAATGAAAAAGTTTTGCCCCCTTCCTAATTTCTTAGTTTTTTGCATATTTGTCCCACTTACATGTTTCAGATCATCAAACAAATTTTCATATTAGACAAAGATAACCTGAATAAATACAAAATGCAGGTTTTAAATGAGGATTTCCTGTGTGAAAAAGTAATTGCCCCCCTTGTTAAATCATCAGTTAACTGTGATTAACCACATTTTTTGTAAAGCTGAGTTCAGTTTCACTAGCCACACCCAGGCCTGATTACTGCCAGACCTGCTGAATCACAAATCATTTAAATTGAACCTGTCTGACAAAGTGAAGCAGGCTAAAAGATCTCAAAAAGCAACACATCATGTCACGATCTAAAGAAACAGCTAAGAAACAAAGTCATTGACATCTATCAGTCTGGAAAGGGTTACAAAGCCATTTCTAAGGCTTTGGGACTCCAGTGAACCACGGAGAGAGCCATTATCCACACATGGAGAAAACTTCAAACAGTGCTGAACCTTCCCAG
>VUQS01069291.1:0-18255 GCA_015108495.1 Heterochromis multidens
GATCTGCATGGAGGAATGGGCCAAAATACCAGCAACAGTGTGTGAAAACCTTGTGAAGACTTACAGAAAACGTTTGACCTCTGTCATTGCCAACAAAGGGTATATAACAAAGTATTGAGATGAACTTTTGTTATTGACCAAATACTTATTTTCCACCATAATTTGCAAATAAATTCTTTAAAAATCAGACAATGTGATTTTCTGGATTTTTTTTTGTCTCATTTTGTCTCTCATAGTTGAGGTATACCTATGATGAAAATTACAGGCCTCTCTCATCTTTTTAAGTGGGAGAACTTGCACAATTGGTGGCTGACTAAATACTTTTTTGCCCCACTGTATATGACACTCTTACAGGTACAAAAACTGACCGTGGAGTTCGTAGACTTGAGGCAAGTTGGGGAAGATGCAGGCCAGCTCGTCAGAGTTTAGAACAGTCCTCATCTTCTGATAAAAAACCTGGTCCAGGACCCGTAAGGTTCGCAGGTGGGACACCTCAGTAGTGAACAGCTCTGAACAGGATGAGGACAGGTGAGGAAAAGAAAAAGGGTCATACTTCTTGAGACATTTGTGAGAAATGTGCATTATATATGTGCAGGAGACAAAAAAAACCCTGAAATCTGTTGATGGTAATTAGAATTAAAATATTTGCTCTAACTCCTACCATATATGACAGCCTGTCTGTCCACCTCCCTGGGACTGAGTGTTGCGAGGAGCTCAGGGGAAACTGTCTCCTGCCAGGTTTTATGGTCACACACATCCTCCTCCAGTGCTGCAGCATCTGGCAGCAGGGCCAACGGTGACTCCACACTCCTACATGTACATCCAAAAACACATTTAGACGAGGTGGACCGACGTGTATACGCAGAGAGATGGAGTGACCGACAGACAGCAGCAGAAGACAAATGCACAAAGACAGATGAAGAGAGACAGACAGAAAAGAAGCGGGTGTGAATTCACGATTATCTCTGAACCTACCTTTCCAAATACATTTTTTAATTTGCTATTTTTTTTTAGAACAAAACTCCTTCTGAGGCAACTTGAAACTGTAAGACGATGAAAACCAGAATTTCCTACTTGTGAACCCAACTTCCATCTTCAAGATTTCCACATGAATGTCATCTTTATTTCTTTTCCCTGTCCATCTACGGTGACGGCAATTTAACTCACCTGCGTCTAGACCGAGGGGTGTATGGGGGTGTAGGGTTCTCTAGAGACCTGAGTTTGAGAGAGTGGAGAGAGAGATGGCACGAGGTGAAAACCTACACTTCTCAGGGTGAAATCAGGGGTAAAAAGACTTTATTTTAAGGGGAGAGTTTTGATTCCTTGAAGCACATTTAACTAATGTGAAATCAGAGCCTGCCATAAGGCCGCTAAAGTGCCTGAATTTGAGAAGACATCAAGACGTTAACAGAAACCGTGTGTGAATACCCCGACATGTCTGGCTTAGTGAGTCTTTACCGTGCAGAGCTGCTGGATGCAGACGATGAGGCGCTGTGCTGCAGCGGCCTCAGGCCCGGCCCCTCCCTCTCATCCCCGCAGTCCTCCATGTCCACGTCGCTTCGAGAGCGGGGCACAGACTCTGTTCCTGAGGCGACGCCCCGCCGTCGCCCTTCTCCCTGAGCCTTCAATGACTCGCTACGAGCCAGACGAACTGGTAGAGGGCTGGTAGAGAGAGAGTAAACAAAACAAACATTAAATCAGCTCATCTTAAAAACGTCAATGAGATTTGGTTTCACCCAGGTGTAATGAGCTGGCTCTGAAGGTACAGCTACCTGTCCATTTCGTCTCCGAGGCTGCTGGAGGAGAGCCTTTGTGGGTCAGCGTCGCCGCCACCCTCCTCTCCGGTCTCTGTGTTATTCTCAAACTGCTGAATGATGTTCCTCACACTGCCAGGCCGGACTGCCAACACAGACATTACTTCATTACTTTAATGGCATCATAAAATAGGACACATTCATTATAAGCAGAATGGGTTGATGTGTCTAAAACACAGGGAAACACAAATCAATCATCACGTATGTTTCTTAAAAAGAAAAATTTGCTCAAAAAAGTGAAATGACAAAGTATGTACCTTCGGTGGGTGACAACGGGACATGGAATGCTACAAAATCAAAGTGAGCCAAATAGAAACAATAAAATCAGAATAATGACACACTGAAAATCCCATAAATCAATACATGAAACCAGGAAAAACAATAAAAAGGACAAACAAAGGACAAAAAGAAATCAATACAAGCAGAATGAGTGAGAGAATCACATGTACAAACATGCTTCTGATTGTTGTGTGTCAGTGTACCATCAGCTGATACTGAGCTTTGACAGGCTCACATTTTCATTATGAATACTGATAGTATCCTTTATTAGACAATGTCAAGATACTGCATGAAGCATTAGCATTCTGACCATGAACTGGGTCTAGATGTCAGATTAAAATAATGATTTATAAAGCTTCTTCTATGGATTAAAGTGTTTGTGGGGTTAAATTTACTGGACTGGGACGTGGTCCGGGGTTTTCCAATGTACTTCAGGATGGGATTTCGCTTTTTATCCTCTCCATCTTTTTCTTTCTTGGTACCACTCAGCTGTGGAGAGAGGTTGGAGTTCAGTCTTTACCAAGATCGAGTACAGGCAGCATAAAAACCAAACAAACATGTAAGAATGTGACAACAACAAACACAATTTCTAAGTGGATTAGAGATTAAATACACATCCTATAGAATGAAGAAAAATATAATAAAAAGTCATGTCACAGAATCAATGTACACCCACTGGCCACTTTGTTAGGTACACCAATTGTAATACAACTGCTCAGTAATGCAAATATCTAATCAGCCAATCACATGGCAGCAACTCAGCGCATTTAAGCATGCAGACATGGCTAAGATGACCTGCTGAAGTTCAAACTGAGCATCAGTATCAGGAAGAAAGGTGATTTAAGTGAGTTTGAACATGGCATGGTTGTTGGTCTGAGTGTTTCACAAACTGCTGATCTACTGAGATTTCCCCACACAGTCGTCTTTAAGGATTACTGAGAACGGTCCAAAAAAGGGAAAATACCCCGTGTTTATTGTATCTTGTTTATATAAATTTGTTCCACAGAAGATGAAATGCCATTAAAAAAAATGTAAATGTTCTTTCCCAAAAACTAAATAAATAAAAATAGAAAGAAAATCACAGCCAAGCTCCTTTTAGTTTCTCTAAATTTGTTTAACCTTACAGAATCTCCTGATGTTAAAAACACAGTAATGCTTTACAATCACAGCTGCAGAACGTAACAACATATTGGAATTAAGAGACATTCAAGGGGGACGGTTTCCATTCTTACCTTTTTGGACTTTAAGAAAGTGAGCCACTTGTCCTTCTCTGTGGTCAGGCCAGGGAAGACCTTGGAGTCTCTAAGCTTGATACCAGAATGACGCAGGTATAGGAGCAAAGCTGAAGCCAGAGGAGAACTGAGGGAGAGGAGTGAAGAGGCAGAGACACAACAAATAAGGTGAGGAGGGGTGAGGAGCAGAGACCAGAAACAAGTGAAAAGAAGGTGTGAATTAGTAAATCTCTCAGGCAGGTGTAGCTGTTTCACTCTTCTTTTACCTTCTGTCCTCCTCGTGCTTTGATCTGCAGCAGGAACACAAAGAGACATAAAAAGGTTGTCAACTCCCTCCACAACAAAAAACACTTTTTCAAAGAGATATTTAGTTCAACTCCTCAAAGTTAAATCCACTTCACTCAGGTGCAAACACAAGTCCAAAAACAGAGCGCAGTGCCACAGTCATGTGACAGGAAACAGCTTCTGTGTGTATATAAAGTCAGAGGAGTAAATGTCATGTGGTTTTCCAGGGTTTGTGGCCGGGCTAATGACCTTTGTCATGATGGCTTCAGTGAGCTCTCTCATTTGCTTTGTAATAACAATTTTATTGGACTCCTAACAACTGACTGTGTTGCTAAGCAAACCTGGCTGAGTCTTTGTGTGTGTGTCTGTGTGTGTGTTGAGAACATGAGTAAATAAAGCTAATTAGTTAAGAGGTAGATTTAGACTCATTAAATAATTCAATTTCAATTCAGTTTAATTTTAAAATGTTTGTGTTCAGTGTTTAAGATCTGCATCTGGTCACAGGAAAACTTGTTACATTTTCAAGAAACAACCTACATATTTACAGAATTTAAAGAAAGCTGAATCAGCTGGTCAAGAAAACGAACCAGTGCCTTCACTATGAACCTCTAACACCTAACCTCTCGACAGGCTGGTGCAAGGTGTTTTAAACTCTCGTAACTCTTGAACCATTTGTGCAATCTTAAAAAATTCCAAGGTTCCTGAAAGCAGCGACTCTGTGCTTTTCAGTGATATTAGGGTCATTACGGTAATCCCAGGTAGCGCGTCACAGCCAAATAAATGCTCGATAAAATGCCTGTTTCCTGCAGAGCTCCATCACACTCACTCTCTCTCTCTTCCATCAACCAACTTTCGTCTTAGCGGGGCTGCTGTGACACTGTGCCTGAGATTACTGTAATGACCCTAATATCACTGAAAAGCGCAGAATCGTTGCTTTCAAAAACTGTTGGAATTTTTTCAAATGCACAAATGATTCAAGAATTACGGGAGTTACAGTAGTTTTAAAAAAAAATGTTGCAACGCACCTGTCTGTCGCCAGCGACAGATTAGGGTTTAAAGGCTTAAACTTCACACATTTGAGCAAAAATAATACAATAAATGTAACAAGAATATGTGAATAAGTCACAGACTCACAGTATTTCCCAGAGAGCGGTGACCTGTTTGTCCACAACTTGTCTCTCTTTCACAGGGTCTCCATCAAGGTGCTGCAGGTCTCCTTCTCCAAACAGAGAGCCGAGACCCATTATCTGCTTGTTCCTGTTTGAACACACAAACCTAAGGTTAATCTCCTGAGAAACACTTCTTCATTAGATGGAAAAACCTAAATGGGACCGACGTCACATTTTTCAATAAATGAGTCTTCTATAATGTACCTGTAGTCTTGCATCTGGTCCTGGATGTCTGGCAGCACTAGCTGCTGCAGCTCAGACAGAGGTCCCCTGATGTCCTCCTGGGCATGAAGCCGACTTCCTAATGGGACGATGCACATAATGGCAGTGGGTACAGTTAGTTAGCAGGAAAAAAAAATCTTTTTGCTTTCAACAGAATATTATGAACCTTTAAAGTGGATTTGACTGATTTCAATTTCTAGTTATTTCTTTACCCTACTTATTCTCAAACTGTTGGATAGGCTCCACCTTGTGGGCAAAAGATGCACTGCATAGGTGGGTGACAGAGGAAATAAACTCACTGGCCACTTTATTAGGTACACCGTGCTAGTGTCAGGTTGGACCCCATTTTGCCTTCAGAGGTGCTTTAATTCTTCATGTCACAGATTCAACAAGTAGCTGGAAACATTCCTCAGAGATTTTGGTCCATGTTGACATGATAGCATCACACAGTTGCTGAAGATTTGTTGGCTGCACATCTATGATGAGAATCTCCTGTTCCACCACATCCCAAAGATGCTCTATTGGATTGAGATCTGGTGACTGTCGAGGCCATTTGAGTACAGAGAACTCATTGTCATGTTCAAGAAACCAGTTTGAGATGATTTGATCTTTGTGACATGGTGTGTTATCCTGCTGGAACCAGCCATTAGAAGATGGGTACACTGTGGTCATAAAGGGATGGACATGATCAGCAACAATACTCAGGAAGGGGCCCAAAGTGTGCCAAGGAAATATCCCCAATACCATTACATCACCACCAGCAGAAGACTCATCAGACCAGGCAACGTTTTTCCAGTCTTCTATTGTCCAATTTTAGTGGGTCTGTGTGAATTGTACCTTCAGTTTCCAGTTGTTAGCTGACAGGACTGTCACCCGGTGTGGTCTTCAAGGCGCTGTGGATTCAGAGATGCTCTTCTGCATACCTTGGTTATAAACGAGTTGTTATTTGAATTACAGTTGCCTTACTAACCACCCCAAAGCAGTCTGGTCATTCTCCTCTGACCTCTGACCTCTGACATCAACAAGGCATTTTCTCCCAGAGAACTGCAGCTCACTGGATATTTTCTCTTTTTCGGACCATTTTCTGTAAACTGTAGAGATGGTTGTGCAGACAATTCCCAGCAGATTAGCAGTTTCTGAAATACTCAGACCAACACGTCTGCTCGGTTTGAACTTCAGCAGGTCACCTTGAACATGTCTACATGCCTAAATGCATAGAGTTCCTGCCATGTGATTGGCTGATTAGATATCTGCATTAATAAACAGTTGAGCAGGCATACCTAATGAAGTGCTCAGTGAGCCTATGAAGTCAAACTTTTTACATATGAGGTCCAGAAAGTGTCAGGACTGTTTAAAGCGTTCCTTTCTCATATCTGGCACAGAGCAGGGGACGGGTAGTCTGCATGAGGCAGGACACATGCTCACTCAACTGTGGTGAATTCACTGGACAGCTAACGGCACCATTCTCACATGGGCACAACTGGACATAACACAAACATGATGCTACGATTTGAAGACCTTTATTTCACTAATTCACCATAATGACTGATAAAAGTTATGGGATTGGGAGGGGTGGTTTCTTTTTGGTTACTAGAAAGATTCAAATATTCAGAACCACTGCTTTAGTCTCACAAAACAGAAAAGTATGTATATGAGTGGATGCATGAATAAAAACATGAACATAAACAACAAGCTTTTAGTTCACTTACCTATATCTGCAAGATACTCGTCTCGTACCTTAATTTTTAGGGGCTGTAACAAAAAAAAGAGAATTTTTTCTAACAGTTATGTTATAGTAAAAACTGCTGTGCCGCTTTACGTTTTAACTGAGGGTTAGAAGATAAACGTGGCACCCATACCACCACTCAGTTAATACTGGTTAATACTCATATGGCTATGCAAGATTAAAATCACTAAGTTATTACATACAGCATCTGGTTCCAGGAAATGGGAGCAGATCTGAGGTGCAAGTGCGCGAGCATCTTTAGGACTGGAGCCAAGGTAAGCCTCCACCGACAGGTAAAACAGCTGATGCAGATGCAGAAACACAGAAAACAACCATGAATGTAAGAAATCAAACACAAATATACACGTTAATTGTGTTTGTGTAATCTGGTGTTGACATACAGTAATCAAATAGAAATAGACATAAGATTCTGGATTATCAGCATTTCTGTTATTAAAAATATGTTTCAAATTACCAAAGTTAGAGAGCCTGAATTTAAAGGAACGATAAAAAGATAAAACAGTATAGTGTGTGTGTGTGTGTGTGTGTGTGATGGACAACAAAGGCTTTAAAATTCATGGAGAAACCCCCGATGCTTTGTTTCATTACATTTATTAAATTTAATCCAAAATATAATGTAAACTGACCAGAGGGTTGGGATCGAGAAGCTGGGTGAAGACGTATCTCATGAACACGGTCATGTGTGTTGGTCGTGCCTTTAACAAGTCAATGTCTTGGAATGGGCCATCCATCTAAGAAACACAGAGGAAAAACATGAAGGGATGTTTAACTGGAGGAAACTGTAAGAGGTAAGAAAAAGAAGAGGCACCCAAACAAACAAACAAACAAAAAAATATACACACACATATATATACATACATATATATATACACACACACACACATATATATATATATACACATACATATATATATATATACACACACACACACACATATACACACACACACACACATATACACACACACACACACACACACACACACACACACACACACACACACACGTATGTATATCACCTCATTAAATGCATAGCCATCATATTCTTCATCTTCCTCCTCGGGGCCGATGATTTGGGTCTTTCCCTTGAACAGAGACAGATTTCAGAAAATGGTAAACATTTGGCCACACACGCACACTCGGGTGCATTTTAATTCATACAGTGTACATACAAGGATCAACATAAAACACTAAAATGAACTATGAACATACTTGTGCTTATAAATGATCTTCTCAGTGCTTGACTCATGCATTTGAAAGAGCAGGGCAAATCAAAGTGGCGTACGGCAGAAATGGACAGGGCCAAATGAACAGGAAATAACAGAGCAACATGTTTGAGAAAACAACTGTTGCCCTGCAGGGCCAGCGTGGCACAGTGACGCATACAGAACATGCAGCTGTAAATGCAGCCCTGGTTTTCGCATAAACTGAGTACAGACTGGAAATGTTGGATAATAAGACATCATATCTGCAGTTACTGACTCTGCTTTACAAAATCAATTAATAACATTCAGTCTGATTTGGTAATGTTCACATGACACTGCTAAATCTGAAAATTACAAAGTGACGCATTACACGGTGCCCTCTCTCTCTTTTAAAGCTGTTTCTCCTCCTAACTCTCAACTTATGTTAACCACTGTGAGTGAATGCAATGATTTATACTCCGTTCTGGCTACTGGAATTCATACTAGAGTGGCTGCTAATATCAAACATTTTATTTCAAACCCTGATGGCCCTCTGACTCTTTGGTCTTTAGTCCTGTATGGCTAGAGCAGAAGAAAAAGGAATAAATCCTTAAAGTGAATGTGTGTCTCAATCTCACCGAATCAGACAGGGCGTGTATGTCGGACCTCTGGCGTCGGTGTAGGGGGGTCCTGAAGGAAAATGAGGGGGAGGAGTGGGGACTCTCAAAGGCCTGGGGAGGAGGACGAGGAAAAGGAAGGAATGAGGGAGGATGAGCAGGATGGGATGAGTGGGGCCATCACATGCACAAGCACACACAAACTATCTTGCTAGCTTATTAAAAAGAGAGACTGTGGAGCCTACCTCCATGTCTCCTTCACTGGAGTCCATTGATAGCCGCCCTGTGAAAGTACAGAATGGTTGGAAACCAATTATGAAGCAGCCAAGTCCATCTCTTACCACATTAAGGCCTAAGATTTAAAGGGATTATACATGCTACATATACTGTACTGTGCAAAAGTCTTAAGCCAACCCTCATTTCTTTATATTTTGCTAGGAAAATGGAAATAGCTGCAGTGACTTATTGAAATGTGCAAACAAACACAGAAATACAGAATATAAGGCAAAAACAGAGTTTGTACAATTCTAACAAACCTGAAAGTCAATATTTGGTACGACCACCTTTATTCTTCAACACAGCCTGAACTCTCTTAGGCAGCTTTCTTTTCATTTCTTTAAGTAGTCTTCAGGAATAGTTCTCCAGGCTTCTTGAAGGACATTCAAAGCTCTTCTTTGGATGTTTCTGCCTTTTGTTCTGTTCTCTGTCAAGATGATCCCACACTGCTTCAATAATGCTGAAGTCCAGACTTTTGAGGAGTACCTCTCTCGTGACCTCCTCTGTACATATTGAGGGTGATTTGAACCAAAGATTTCTCATTTGGATTCATCACTCCATCAGACCTGCTGACACTGATTTCCAGTCCAGTTCTTGTTTAGTTTAGCATACCTCAGCCTTTTCTCCCTGTTTTCTTTCCTTAAGAATGGCTCTTTACAGCCAGCCTTTCACTGAGACCATTTCTGATGAGGCTTCAGTGAAAGTAAGATGGATCAGTTAAAGGGCCAGATGCATCTCTCAGGTCCTGTGTCAGGTCTTTGCTGGATTTTTTTCATATTTCTTAAGGACATAAATTTCAGATACTGTTCATTTGCTGTAGATAGTATTTTTAGTCCAGTTTCCTTAATTTTTTAAGGACACTGCATGCTAAGAAATGCCAAGTTTTCAGCTAACAGCTTTTTGGGAATCACCTTGTTGGTGCAAAAATATTATTTTATCCTGTCAAACTGTGTTATCTTTGGCATTTTTTGTAGATTCAACTACAGAAATGGGAACAAATAATGTGTTTTTGTGACAGGCTGCTAGTAACAAAGTGTTTAAAGATAAAATTTAAAATTGGTTCTTTGCTAAGTTGTCTGTTACCGATTCATCCCTTGAGTTAGGGGCCTTTTTATGATTGAATTGATTCATGGGTAAGTATTAATTAGCTTAACAAACAAAAAAAAAATCATCTGAAAATGGTCCGGTACAAGGACTGGACTGAAAATGAGTGAAAAAGCAGCCAATATCCAAAGAAAAACTTTGAAAGACCTTCAAAAAAACCTGGAGAACTGTTGCTCGCGAAAAAGAAAAATCTGGCTCCTTGGAAGCAAAACAGAAAGAAATGAGGGCTGGCTCAAGACTTTTGCACAGTACTGTATTTTATAGCTAACAGTATTTTGAAGCTTAACAGATTTAATTGACCTTTAAAAAAAAGACACACAGATACAAACCTTCTCCCACTATGACGTAGCTTGTGACAGATTCTGACCGCATTCCCTCCTGTGAACACAGAACCAATTTTAAGCTCAAGCTTTAGACAGAAGCTATGCTCGTTTATTGTCTTTATGAAATTATTTATTGATTTTGTGGGACCGATCGGGGTTTGCAGGATAGAAATTAAACATTTAACTACAGATATCAATTTTAAACCCTTTCCTAACATCAATAATGTACAGTTAGAACGGCAAACCTGTTTAACAGAATTATGCTGTTTTAACTCCCTGACGCAAAGAGAAAAAACACTAAGTATGAGGATATGAACAATCCTCAGATCCTTCTGTTCGATGGTTATTTCCCCCCTAGACAATTTTGTGAACTTAACTGAATTTATCTGGTCACGTTGCCTCTCTAGTAATTTGGTTTGTTCTTTTTATTGTGTGGCCCAGTATATGCTCCATACAAGTAAGATAGATAAGTAAATATAACGTGAGGTTTTCAGTGAACACAGAAACTCTGTAGTTGATTAAAACAGCTGGATTTCCTCACCACATCTTGCTGAATCTTGACTCTGACTTGGTGAGCTCGCCTCTTGGCACTTTCAATCCGCTCCTCCAGCGATGCCGACGGGTTCCTCAACTGCTCATCCATCAAGTCCTGCAAATAAGTCAGTCTCAATCTGGTTATCAACAGCAGATTTTAGCCACAATATTTTATTTCAACTAGTATTGCAGAAAGTAATATGTATCAAGGGAGGTTTTTTTTTGTATGATGATGAGAGACGACATGTACTGGATTTTTCTTTCAGGTTTCTGTGCATCTATAACGGCAACAGGGACAGCTCTTTGGTTTGTATGCGAGTATGGATACCTGCAGTTCAGCCTCTTCCTGCTCCAGCATTTTCCTGAGTATCTGAGTAGCATGTTTTTGTACTTCTGGGTCCTAAAAAAAACGAATGTGACACAAAAAACCCCCCCCCAAAAAAAAAACAGTAAATCACTGATGTTTGCTTTGCTGGTAAGCAGGCATCAACTAGATATCAGTCCTTTGTAAAGTTTCATGTACCTGTAGTGGTTTGGGTCCTGTGATCCTTTGGAAGGGGGCGCTGCTCAGTCCAGGGGGCAAGGGTGGAGGTGGAGGGGGTGCAGCCTCCCCACCCAGAGACGTTCTTTGATTAGGTGTGTGATCAGTGGGAAGTGGCTCTAAGGGCAAGGAGGTGGCGGATGGAGGTGGCCCTTGTAGTGTCAGTGCGACATAAGTTCCAGCTTTGAAATGATAAATGATGGTAGAATCGGGTTAAAAAAGCAGTGCAAAAAACACGTAACCATTAAAGCCTAATTTATACTCACATTTTATGAGCTTTACCACCTCTTGATGGGACATGGAGGACACCAACGAGCCGTTCACCTGAGCAAAATAACAAGACAGAACATCAGTAATGCTATTATCAGAGGAAAAAAAGGCAAATTCCCAGATTCAGTGTAATGGAAAACAATAAAAACCTTTATAATTCTGTCCCCTTCTTGAACACCAGCCTTGACTGCTGCACCACCTGAAGAGGATTAGTATAGACACACATTCAAACTCGTGCAGAGGAGCAAAACTGATTTAACTCACACATTATCTGTACTGCTGTCAACATGTTATTCATCAACCACGTCATCTGGGTCAGATTGGATTTGAACAAGTATTCTTTATAATAACCACTCACAGAAATCCATGAAGTGCAAAGTGGTGTTACAAGATTGGAAGTATTGATTGCTGTTGGCCAATTAGCAAATAATATGGCTTTATTTGTTGTATCTCATTCACAAAGACAGAAAACTGGCCTCTGTAAACACTTTCCTGCTGAGTTTATGGTCTCAGTCACTCGTTTTGGGTCATGTTGAACAACAAATTTAGGCTATTTTGAAAATCTCGACTATATTATGTTTAATAAAAAATACTGGCTGCTGCCAGTGCTACTCCTCAGCCTCCTAGTAGATGCACCTATGGTATTAATTTGAAAGTCCTACGTGACTTCCTTCTTGAGTTATTGTGTTTACAATGTTGGGTGTCCATGCTGCCCAGCCACCTGGCGGGGTGACGATAATACTCCATCAGCCTTTTACGATTGAGTGGTAAAAAAGGCAGATTATCCATGGAAATATCTGCTCATTCATAACTTGTCAATCACAAGTTGTCAGCGAGTGAGCGAGCAGTTTCACAGTCAGACCCGCCCCTTTTCCTCTCCTGGATTTTTGCAACCAAGATGACGATGGCAAAAGCGCTCATCAAGGCTTCAAAACAGGACTTCACAGACGAGCGGGTGACGTCACTGTAGCTACGTCCATCGTTAATACTATTTATGTTTCTATGACAACACAGACACAGCATCCCTGTGCACGTGTCTCACCTGGTCGGACATTCTGCACCAGCTTGACTCTCTCTCCACACACCGTGAAGCCGAAACCCAGCTGGTCTTTTTGCACGACCACACATCTCTGGACAAGACCAGGGCCTGGGAGAGAAGAAGAGGTGATGAGCAGCGGGATGATATTACATGATAGTAAAATTCTAAATTAGCCCTGAAACAAGAAAAGAACTCATCGTAAGTCACAGTTACCTGTACTGTCAGTAATGATTTCTGCCACTGGCTGAGGGGCAGATGATTTGCGCTCCGAGTCCCCAATTGTCAAACTGTTGATCCTGGATTCGAAAGACGAGAGACAGAAAGAGGCTTTGTATGACATGGTACTAAACAGGCCAATTTAGAAAATGCTCTGGGAGGGACAAGGAAGCTCTGAAGGGAATAAATGAAAAATATGAGGGTCAGTGGAGGAGAGAGAAATCAAAAGTCTTGAAACAGGCCAAGAAGCTTAGCCAGGAATGCAGAAAATGAGGGGAGAGAAGGAGATTCAATGGAGGCACATGGTTATATCTGCTGGGGTAGTAACAGTGATAAGTGTATGAACAGCAGAGAAGAGACAAGATAGCAGTTTACAGGAAAACTCACCAAGCAGCAAAAGGGCTGAAAGCGAAGCATGACAGTAAAGAAGGGAGAAACAGAGAAGGGGAAAAAGCAGAAATTCAGAATAAAGAAGAAGACAGAGAAACAGACCGAGGAGACAGACTGCTCAAACCATCCTCACGCCCTTTAGACTCTTACAGATTGTAAACACAGCCATGAAAGCAGCCATGACTTCAAGGAATATATTTATATGGAGGGGTATGACGCAAGAACACACCCAAGAGGTTAAAATAATAATTCAAACAAAACTTATTTTAAATCCAAAGAAATGTGTTGTGATTTACAAAGTTCTGGACAGACCAAGCTCCTGATATATTAACTGATGGTTAATAACCAATGTGATCTAACCAATGTGACCTGAATGTATTCTCATTCCAGGGTGTAAAATCTTGCCATTCTGTCAGGTACGGCTGCAGGAACACACACAAGGTGTCCTTCAGCATCTGTGCCTTGATGAACCAGCTGTGGCAATATTGGATTCCAAGATAGTACAGCTTTGTTTTAAAGAGCGACAGAGTCTGCAGCAGACGGCACGAGTGGCATAAATCACAAGTCTCTCTGCTGGGAGACTGTGTTTCATGTCCTGTTGGGAGCTTTTTGCTTTGTTTTCACACTCTTGATTAGTTTCATTTTAACAGACTTTTTATTTGCACTCAATGGTTTAGTTAAGGCACCAAAAACTACTTGATCAGATTTAGGAAAAGACTGTGGTTTGGATTCAAATATGTTCCTTCACAACATTAATCTTAACCCCTGATTATACTTTACACATCAGCAAGTAAGCTAAGGTCTGCTTGGGTTCAAGTGATGTAAATTTCCTCATCAGATGACTCACACAGCACCAAACCCATATGGCACCTCCTGTAGGTGGCGGGCTCATGTTGTTTCTTCAGGCTGCGCCCAACCAGGCCCCCTCCCCAGGCTCCAGTAACTCTATCCCAGGCAAGGTAAACCGGTCCTTTGTTCTGTCCTTCATAGTGGTTGCCTGAATCACTCTTCATCTGGTACCTCACCCAGGACCCATTTCAAGATCAAGATAAACTTTATTATCCCCGAGGGGCAATTTGCTTTGCAGCCAGCAGCAAGATAACACATAGAACACATAGAACACATACACCCCGAAACACAGAATCACATAATAGAATTCAAAAAGTTAATTGTGGTAGGAACAAATGAGAATTTACATTATTTGTTCTGCAGTGAGGTGAAGGGAGACCCAAATCCCCTCGACAACATAGCTCCTGGGATCACTGGGACACGCAAACCCCTCCACCACGATATCGTGACTCCTGTCTACATAGGAAGGAGAGAGCTGAGGTGGTTTGGGCATCAGATTCGGATGCCTTCTGGGCCCGGGTAGACCCAGAACACACTGGACAGATTACATCTCTTGGCTGGCCTGGGAATGCCTTGATGTTACCCCAGATGAGCTGGAAGAGGTGGCTGGGGAGAGGGAAGTCTGGGCTTCTTTACTTAGATGGCTACCCCCGTGACACAGCTCCAGATAAGCGGGAGAAAATGGATGGTTGGACGGACAAACTTGTCCATGGAGAATTTACATTACAATGCACCAACTATGCACATGCGCCAGGTGATGGACTTCAACGAAGCATAACAGGAATGATATTTGGCCGTGATGTCTCCAGCTGTCTGTGACCACAACAGAGTATAATCAAGGCTTTACAGCTACCCAGTTATTCAACTGAGATGTCAAGTTCCCTCCATACCTGGCAAATTAGGAGTAGGATCCCTCTCACTATTGCCAAAGGACACCTTGTATGCATTTCTGACGTTTGATTTAGACTTCTGCAGTGAATCTATGTAGAGCCTACGACATAGCCTACGCAGGTGGCCAACACCATTGTCACTTACACCTGCGCGGGCTGGTCGACGGTGACGTGTAGTTACATTTCCAGGGTGGTGCACATCAGGTTGTGCTGTAGGTTATGGTGAGGGGTATCAGAAGGGTTAGCGGTTATGGCACAGACTTTACACAGAAGTATAAATCCAGCGTGGGACAGCAGCGGCTTTGACTGAACGGCAGAATTTAGGTAAAGTGGGGTGACTGTGCACATAAGCATAACTGGTCTGCATAGTCCATGAAGAAATGCATGCATTTTCCTGGCCATTTGATAAAACCCTTATTTTAAGCTTTAGTCAACGAAACCCTTCATATAGAGTAAAACAAACTACCAAGAATGTGTTTGTGCAGCCCGCTGCATTGTTATCAACACTGATGTGACTGATCCAGATTTCACAGTGTTTCTTTATCACTTTAAAATGAACTGTTCTTGTATGGACTGTGCATCCCAGTAGGTTATGGTACATATTAAGCTCATAAAATGTGTTTTTTTTAAATGCATTTTTTTCCTTGTATCTTGGATTCCTAACCCCTCCTGTGGGGACAGCACTGTGAAATAATAAGAGCAGCCAACCGCTGAGAAATCTGCTGCCACAGCTGTACAATCTGTAGGCTTCACTAACCCCCAAACCCTGACATGAGCAATTACCGGGCAGCTGTCCTACCTGAACAGTTGGTCGTTTTTCTTATTGGCTGCCCTGCTGTCACATGACACACACAGAGCGACAGCAGACGGCAGTAGTGGACACGTGCACAAAGGAAAACAGTTGACAGCAGGAAAAACAGGAAAAGACACATGATAAAGACAAAGATGCATCGCACTGATGATCACACAAACACGGTGCAGGGCTATGTGGTGACAGTGGTGATGAACAGCGAGGTGCACTACATCGAGTGTTTTAGCAGAGGCGGCTGCAGAGTCACAATGCAACATTAGGGGGGGAAAAAATGCAGATTGAATCACACGAATGAGCATTATTATTAATATATAATCTTTCGCTTTATTCCTGAAGTTAACAAGCTGTCTGAGCTGTTCTTCCAGTGGCCACACTGAACATCAGTCAGATAAAGACACTGCCGATCTGGGAATACTACATTTTTTGAGCAAGGCGTAAAGATGTACCTTTAACCACATAAACTGTCTGGGTGAAGCGGATGTGAGGCTCGTACCTGTCCAGTGTGGAGCTGGGTTGGCGGAGACTCATGTCTGCAGCCTTTATAAACACTCCTCTGCTTCCTGGTGCGGGACTCAAAGCTGTCACTGGGCTGCTTTTGTTATCACCACCATGATCTCTCTTTCCTCTTCAACTTTCAGTCTGCACAATGAGCCTGTCTGTCACCCTTTGATCAGATCTTCACGCTACAGGGCTGCGGGTTCAGATCAGACACAGTGCTCTTCATGTTCCACACCAGTGGCTCCAGTTTTAGGCTCAGTAGGATTTATAAGAAAGTGCTGCTAAAACTATAAACACTCAAATCTCCCCAGGATTCGTCTTCACTCGTTTACAGTAGTGGTTAAAAACAAATACAGAGCGTTAGTGGCTTGGTGCTGAGCTTTAGCTGTAGTGGAAAAGGATAAAGGACAACCTACTTCCACGCAGGTCATCAATCATGAATGAATGGGCTGATATGTCTGGCTATGCTCCAGGAGGTCAACAACATCCCATGTTTTGCAGTGTCTGTGTCAGGCTTAAACACGCATAAATAATGCTCAGATAACAGCACAGGATTAACTGGTTATTTAGTGATTACGTGCAATTAAAAACAAAAAAAAAAAAAACACTACTAATGCAAACCTGACACTCACTTGACTCAGACTTGTTTACATGTGGAGGCTTCAGCCTCAATAATCCCATTCAAACCCGCACTGCTCGTTTCGTTTGCTTGCACTGATCGAAAAAGTCACCACAACGTGAATGTGATGTGATCTGACGTGTATGTGGCTGTCCAGTGCAAATTACTCAATACACAGAACAGCGTGCATTAGTTAAAGTATATCTACGAACCACATTATCTCTCCTCCAAACTAGCTGTAAGGTACAGAAAACTCTCTGTTCTTTAACAGTGTAAACAACAGCAAAACCAGACGCTACAAATGGCTTTGCATTAACGCTACTGTCTCACTAAAGAGCTCCCCAATTAGCAGATTACTGGGCACTGGCTAACCCTACAGTTGGGGCTTATAATCAAGTAAGCACAGTAAAGAAAGCGAAAGGTGCGCCTCGCCTTTCACCTGTGGCTTTTTTTTTTTGTAATTAGATGACTGGAGGATAATAACAACTAAACAACTATCTAAAGCGGCCTGTAATTACAGCCAGCGTTAGCTCGGTGAAGTTAGCTCGACGAATCGGCCTCTTTCAACCAGCGGCATGGCGTTAGACCGCACGCCGACCCGAAGCGCTGCGTGCTCGGCTTTCACCTGCCGAGTCTCCGAGCTAGTCTGCTAACCGGCTATGTCTGTAAGACGAAAGGCCAGCATGACTTTATCTGTATGCGAGCAGATAGATGTCACAGTGAGAAAGAGAGCGGGAGTCCGCGCAAGTCTCGGCTCGGTAAATCCAACAGTGTTTGTTTTCGTGCAGATTTACACACAGAGTTGCATATTAGCCAGTTAGCCAGGAGGCAGTGCGATTCCCGTAAGAGCTCCACCTCAGGTCTTCTTTCCAAAAACACAGTGGTGCAGCAGGGTTTACTGCTCTCCCGACATCTGCCGCAAGATTCCGGATTTATTTAAGAATCGTCGTGGTATATATTTATCCCCTTTCCAGTCACAGTCCTTAACATAAAGCTGTATTTTGTGCTGTTATCTCGCTGTCTTTACTGGCTGCTGATCCACCACCAGATCCTCAAGGATCACACGACGTACAGACAGAGCGTAAACAGCGCCCTCGTCTGGATGCGGTTGTGTACTACAAGTACAGTAACCTGATGGGATGAGTTTGGATGAGTTTGGATCGGATCTATTTAAGGCCATTTTTTATTTTTTTTTAAATGAAACATATATTTTTAAATCACTGATTTATAAGAATTTATTTTTCAATCCCTATTCCTCCTATGGAAGCTGGTTTCTGCCTCTGATTTTTTTTTTTTTTTTTTTTATTTTTTTTTTTTTTTTTTTTTTTTTTTTTTATTTCAAATTT